>LPNX010909374.1:26338-63938 GCA_001517045.1 Pseudotsuga menziesii
TTTCCGCCTGTAAGCTTGTTTTATAAAGCCTTGGTTTAGTTGGGAGGGCCATGTACAGAATGAACTAGGAAAAGAGGCTGGTATTTAAGGAAACCCCCCCATCCCAGATTGCTTACACTTTCCCTATTTGAATGGGTATGTAGGGGGAGGCTATTTTGATGCAAAGAATAATTGATACACATCTTCACACTTATGCCCATCCTCCCTCTATATCATTGGACTGAGTACCTAAATGGTGTTGGAGGGTTTGTGTGGGGAGAGTATGGTGGGGTTCAACTTAGGTCCTCAAGGGGCAATCCTGAAGACGATGATCTAGGGTTTGGTAGAGGAAACAAGTGTTGGCAAGGTTGATGTCCAGAATTTCCCACTATCTTTGAAGTCTGCTGTTTGGTTCTTTAAAGTTGAATCATCAGAGAAAGGATTGCAATTTTTTGGAGTACTTTCAGTCTTTGTTTTATTCTTCATAGATCTCTTTGGCCATAGATGTGAAATAGACGTGGACTTGTCTGAAGAGCTTACAGGTCCAGTACCCTTGGGCCCTCCTCATCTCAAGGACCTTGCTAATTTTATTGTTTTCTATTATTTTGGACTGTAGTAACATGGAAAATTCATTGGTAACTAGGGAAATGCTTCGAGTCATGAAATATCTCTGAAACCATTATCTGACTCAAACCTCTTCTCCAAATTCCAAATAATAACTGAAGAGGCTTAAAATTGTGAAATTGCTTTGTCTGCGCAAATTGAGTCACAATACATTTGCAAATTTCTCTTGAGGGATAAGTATAATTGAAACTTGATATTTTTGACATAGCTTGTCTTACACAGGAAAACCTGGCAACTTTGCTAATCTAGCCCAGCAATGCATAGTCCTGCAATTGAATGGAGATATTGATTAGAACATTGGATTTAGGTTGTGCGAATGGTTGGTTAGAGTATAGAAGAGATTTGAATTCCAGAATTTTTTCTTCTTATCCTAGGATCCCATCTGACAAATTTTTTGTGGACCATGCAGAAGCACAAGTGTATCCCATTAGAAGAGCTTGCTGCAGAATTCAAACTCCGCACTCAGGTTCTTATATGTTTATAAATTTATCTATTATACATTTATATGGACATGCACATGAATGGATAGAGGCACTTTTTCAAAGTTAGTGATGTGTTTTGTATTTCTTGCTCTCATGAGCTAGTTGGGCTTCATGCATAAATGTTATTAGCCGTGGAATTTTTTGTTTGTACTAAAATTTCAGATGTCTTATAAGTGAAGTATATCTTATGATATTTAAATAGAATTAGTTTTCTACAGAATTGGAGACATGTATTCCATCTTAGTTTGTTGTGGCATTCCTTACCTTACAAGCATTTGAATTTACTGTCACTCTCTGAATTCAGAAACTGCATTTTGAGAGGCATGGGATTCAATAGAGATTTTAATTTTGTGACAGGAATGACTTTGGTTTTTTTTAGTGGCATTACGGAGGTAAAATGGTTCCATTTTCGTGAAACACTTCACAAATTTGGGTGAAGTGCAGGATCCCCTTTTCTAGTTTCTCCTATAGCTTTTCCAAAATCTGGATATGGCACAAAAACATTTTAGTGGCATCTCCATGCTAGATACCCTCTGTTTCTGCGTTCAAAATACTTAAAAACGTTTCAGACCTCCTCCGCAGATGTACCCATTAACACAACATACGACTTTAAAATTTTAATTACCATCACTGGTGTCAATAGCCTTACCAACTAGAATCTGTATAAATAATTTCTGAGTTTCTTTTTGAGGTGGTTTTAGGGTAGATCTTGGAAGATATAAACTAAGCATGCTTCGTCAGGATCTTCTTCTTTTCATCATACTTTGGAGTAAATATTTAAATATAGACAACTCTATTAAGCCCTTTACTGAACTATTTGAAGGCCTTGTTATATGGCTATTGGTTAGTGTCTACCACGTTGACCTATATATCATTATAATACAAATTCAGATATTGCTCATGTTACAGCTGTGTATTGTTCATAACTTCATGCTTGCCAATATTGTGGCTAGCAACATGATGTATGCAGTATTTTGATTCCACATCATGCCACGTACTAGGAGAACTTGTATGGTTCTTATAAAATTGCTTGTTTTGCAGCTGGGCAGGATGGCCGTGAGCGGAAGGCTGGAATAGGTGAAGGATCTCATCGGAGATCTAATGGGGGTAATGGTAATATTCACAATAATGTTTCAACAGATCAATACAGAAACAAGAATTTAGGTCTGGATATCCCTTCAACGTCAAAAGAAGTAAGTGAGATTTCTGAGGAAGATTCAAACTTGTATGACTTTTTTTCCAGCCCAACATTTGGAATATGTTTTTATGATTTGTATGAATTTTTTATTTCCATGGTTTAAGATTTCAATTGGAAGTTCAAATGCTAAACAAGACCAACACAAGGTTGTGCAAGTTCGCTGAAATAACCTAAAATGTAATGAAGAGCTGAACTGATCTCTTTCTGTGAATTGATAGGGCCAAGATAGTGACCGTGGGCGTTCCTCCTTCACACGAACGGGGAGTTCATCCAGGAGGGCAGTTGCTTCAAGCAGACCAACTTTAACAGCTGATAATAGTGAACGCTCCCGCTCACTAACAAGTAGATTTGTTCCCAGGAGTCTTCGCTCTTCAAGTGCACAGCGCAGTTCAACACCAGCTACATCTGAACCCAAAAGGATATTTGGTATTCGAAATGCATCGATGAAGGGCACACCTAAGGATTCACTGAGGAGCTTTCAGTACCTGTCTGTAGATTCAGGACAGAAGCAGTGGTAAGTAATTGATCTGATTCTATGATTTTTTGGGGAAGATTAATTAAAAGGGCCTGTTCTAGCTTGGTATATCTATCTGGCCAATTCCATTGTCCTTTATTCTTGTTGTTTGAGATTAAATGTTTAGAAGAGGAGTATGTTTAAAGTTAATCATAGGCTGGCCTTGATGGGGAAAACAAATTCTTAGGTTTCATACATCTGCATCGAGGACGAGCAGTTAAGAGACAATGGAAAGCAGCCGAAGAGAACGCGTGCTTGACCAAGCATTGTCTCAATGGGCCCTATTTTAAATTGTTGCTTGCTATTCATCATTTCTTGAGCATGTAATACATAGTCAACTCAGACAGCATACAACAAAACCCCAAGCTTCTATCCTAATTAGCTATTTTGGTTTGTCTATTTTACATAAAATACATGTCAGGTTCTGATTTATCTCAATTTGGTTCTACCAAATTAAATAGAGCAATTCCTGTATGGTTAAGTATATCACTGAAATCACTGTCTGTCCATGCAGAATAAAAAAAATGATCTCAGTACTTTCCAGGCAACTGCCAAGCTGTTGAGTTTAATGTATTTGTATCAGTCTTTTCCTCAGAATGCTTGTGTCTGTCCATTTCTGGCCTGGACTTCCAAATCAGAATACTTTGATATTAAAGTCTGAAGTAAGAGGAGACAAAATGGATTAGTGACTTGTTGTAAAGGGAATAATCTATTTCTTTTCAAGTTGTCATTCAAATTACGATCTGCTAAGGAAATATGATCTGATTGATATGTTTTCCAATGCTCACAGTGTACAATCATATAGAGATCATCTCACTAACTCCACTTAGTTTCATGGGAAGAGAAGTGTATCAGAAACATTAATGGCAGTGCATCTCTTATGGAATAAAATACACAGCAAATTATAGTATGCAGGACTCTTAGATACTTCATTCCTGTGGTGCAGTAAGCAACATATTTTCTTATGGAATTAAGGTGGCAGGTTGATTTGTGGAAATTTCATGTTTTATTGGCATATATGATATAATGTTTTGTCCTTTCCCATTTCCACTTATTATTTTATTGATTTTATTTGTCTATTTCCAAATATGCTACATAGTTTTGTTCTACAAGTTCTTTTGTTTTTCAGAAACGTCTGAACCCATCTAGAAATTCTCTAGGTGTCTTGCCCTTCATCAAAACTTGCCTCTATGTTTTTCTTACTCCATTGGCTAACACCTGAATATTTCAATTCGCCATTATGCTTAATCACTATTTTTAGTGCATGGCTGTTTGACGACATTTATTTAGTAAATGCTGATGTTCGATTATTGTTTTACCATTCCCCCCAACCAATTGGAAATTTCATTGTGTTATTATTTGAGTATGAAAAAATAACTGAACATGTTTTCCTGTTTAACAATTGATACTTAGCACTGTGTTTTACCTACATTATATAACTTGTTTATAATTTTTAAATTTCTTACCAAGTTATTGTGGTCAAAGGGGCTTCTTTTAAATTCTTGAATCCCCATGCCTGTTTGTCAGATATCCATATTGTATCAGACTTGTTCTTCTATTCAAATCAAATATATAAAGTACGTCTAGGGACACATGGCCGTTTTGGCTGGACTTGCATTTGGACTTCTATTTATAATTTTCTACTTTTTTCTCATATGACTTTATTGCTTTAATGGCTGACCCTATATTTGTATTATATATTTATTGTTAGTTTATTATATTAGAACTGACATTGAAGTTCCATCCACAGGTGACACATTTCTTGACGATTGTGTTGGGTGGTATATATGTTTTAATTTTGATTAAAATTCAGTCTTGCTAGTAACGTTGTTATTATATTAAAAATAAGATGAACCTGTTTCAAAACAATTGAGTTTACAAAATTATATATATGTTGTGTTGCAAGTTTCCCAGGTAACTGCATTTGGGGTAAGGGTGCTCAAACCTGTTCCAGGTTCTAGTCTCCCATACATTATTTGATGATGGGGATTTCATCTCATGAACCCAAATGAACCAGGTTTCTTTACTGAAGAATTGTCTTCTTCCTAGCAGGTAATGGGGATGACAGCTGAAAATGGGTACCCCAATTCTAATTTTTGGTGCTCCAGGGGTCTGCTCTTCACAAAAACTTTTTGTTTCTACTTTTGAAAAAGTTCCAAAAAATAGAATGATAGGGTTGGGCCTCACCCCAAAATTCTAATCCTTCATTTACCTCACACGTTCACTCAAAACATTAAATCACCGTCATTTTTACCATTTCATTTTGAGTAGTGAAGGGGTTTTATTGCTGTGGACAAAGAGACGGTGAAATGTACTGAATGTAGTATGACATTTAATTGAACTTTTTAAGATTCAAGAGTTGAGACCTATTAATGTCAATTTTTAAATGATAATGATCAAGTTCACTGTTCAATGTTTTTCTAATCAATGGATATGCTTCTTCGAAATTTCAGGGAAGCAATGTGCATGTTTTTAAATTTTTTGGAAGACTCTAGAGTTGAGACCTACTAATGTCATTTTTAATTTTCAAATGATAATGATCAAGTTCCCTGGTCAATGTTTTTCTAATCACTGTATGCTTCTTCAAAATTTCAGTGAAGCAGTTGGCATGCTTTTTAATTTTAATTTTTTTATATACATGTGTACCTTTGACGAAACCAAGTCCCCTGAAACCAAGTACATTGGTGTTGGGTCTTGTTGAAGTTACAGGAATATTTCATTAGCACAGTTACAGGAGTATTTTATTAGCACACTATATACAAGATTACAAATCCATCTCATGACCTTTGACAGATATGCTACGTGGCTATTTTTCATGACTTGGCCCTTGATCTTTCCTCGTTACATTGTTATCATCATGAACAATAAACGATGAAATGGAAGTGCTGGCAATAAAAATGTAAATACTAAATTCCAGTGGAAACACATTAAAAGCCAAATATGATATCCACTGAAAGCTCTCCAAGTCGATTCTGAAGGCACATCTGTAATCCTTGCTGGCTCTGAGAAAGGGTTCAATCTTTATCTAAATCCCAGGGTAAACAAAGCTTTCCAAGTTGATTCCCAAGGAAAATCTGTTATCCTTGTTGCTAGCTCTAAACAAGGGTTCAATCGTGATCATTGGATTCTTGCTTTGATGCAGCATGTACCAGTGACTAGGAGCTTGACCCAAAAGAAATGAAGATGATGGGGATCCTCTTTTGGATTAACGATCTTAGCTAGAGATCAGGAAACCTCTCTTTGGTGCTATTCCATACAAGTCTTTATGTATGCTGCTTATAGGCCCTCTACAAGATTTGACTTCTTGAAACCTTGATATCAGCCTATAAAGACGAAGCTGAGGTTACAACTTTCTTTCTTCTCTCAGGTGCGTCAATGCTAGTTGGTTATTCTTTTTTTTGTCTTTTTAGATGTTGCATATTTTTTGAGTTCGGTTTTCTTATCCTTCGGGTTTGCTCACGTTGTACATTTTTTGGCCTTTTTGTTTGATGTTTCATACCCTAGCAAGACATGTATCTAGATGTTTTGTTATCATAATCTAGTAGTTGTCCAAGTCTCGATAATTTAGGATTATTATGTCATGTAACTTTTGTTCAAGCCCCACTTCATGCATACTTGTGAGTAATGAAGACTCTTGTTTCTATAAAACCAAATAAACCATCCCAAGGAATTTCCAATTGAGCTCACGAATCTCTTTTCCAACAGAGGAACATGAAGGTTCAAGTTTGAACCAACTTGGGTTTGAAGATAGATTCATGATCGAGAGATTTAGTTCTGAACAAGATGAATAATTTGCTTCATTGTTTTTCTAATTTACAGTTCATTGTTTTTCTATTTTACAAGTGATATTTTTTTATTGGATTTTGTAGGAGTGAGCTTAACTTATAAGTGGGCCATTGAGTATCAAGAGCCCGCTACTAAGGATTTTTCATTCAGTATGAAGACCCTGATGTTGAGGCTTTCAAGCTGTTAAGTGTGGTTTTGAAGCTGCTGACATGGGATCTAAGTATGGTTTTGAAGCTGTTGATGTGGGATCTAAATATGGTTTTGCAACCAAGTACAAGTATGATGGTTTAGCCATTGTAATATTTTGAAAAGTGATGATTTTCCTGTAAAGTTATATGGAAATTAATGTGTTTTTGAGAAAACTCATATTTATTGTAATACTTTTGACATTTCATATAATATAATTTGTGGTTTAAAACTTATATATATGGTTGTACTTTATATTATGTACCAATGTTGTAATTATTAACTAATTAATGTGACATTGCACGATTTACATGTGTATTAGATATTATTTACAAGTGTTGTAATTAATTATAATGTGACATTGCATAATTCGCATGTGTATTAGATGATAATAAATGTATGATTTTTTTTTAATTTAAATGTAATATCAAATTAAAATTTATATTGATTAATAATGGACAACATTAAAACTACTAAAATATAATGACCATATATAAAGAAACTAAAAATGACTAAATTAGTGACCAGTAAATGAGATTAATGACCAAAATTTACAAATAAAATGACCAATAATTGATAGATATGCGGCCAAACAATGAGATATAAATGACCAGAAAAATGACCAAAATTCGCATATCAATGACCAAAAATCAGTTTTGGTGGCTAATTTATGGTCTTTTATTACGTGACCAAATTTGGTCATATTCTAGCTTGTCATGTGGTCATTAATTTGGTTACAAATGTGGTCATATATTTGGTCATTGATTCAAATATATGACCAAATTAATGACCAAATATATGACCAAATTAATGACCAACCGACAAGCTATAAATGACCAAAATAAAAATGACCAATTTTGGTCATGTAATAAAAGACCGCAAATTAGCCACCAGCGATCGCCAAACCAAAAGTGGTCATTGATATGCGGATTTTGGTCATTTTTTTGGTCACTAATCTCTCATTTTCCACTAGTGTAGAAAATACCTTCCTAGTTAAGAGGGAGTGTTGATGTATTTGTAACATTGCAATGTATTCACTTGTATATCTTATGTATTGTACCGCGATGTTTATTCGAGGAAGTATCTGTAATGTAATTGAGTGATGTCATGCCGCGATGTTTCGATCGTGATATTCAATAATGTAAACAAGTCATGTAAAGTCATTGAGGTTAACCCTCCATTATAAGTAAGGGAAATAGTCCCCAAAATTGAGTTAAGGTTAACCCTCCTTATTAATAAGAGGGAAAAGTCCCCACAGTTGTGGGGCACTAGGGTTATTAGATTCTCCTAGAGATGTCAGTCTTGGTAAGTAATTGTTAGGTGAGACCAACTTATTGGAGTGGAAAATAATTGAACTAAAGAATATAAATACAGAGTGAGCCTTTCTATTTATCACACCCACACTCACTCACTGAGGCGCATGAGTGAGAGAGGAGAAGTTCTCTGAAGTGAGAGAGAGAGAACAGCTGTGGAGATCATATTTTCTGTCTTTGGGTTTTACTGCTGCCATTGGTGCTCATTCTATCTCTAAGAAAGTTGTGAGGTTTTCTCCTTTATGGTTTCCCCGAGGAAAATTCTTTGTCTCTTGTCTCTTGTGATTTTTGCTGCGGATGTTATTCTCTGAGATAAGATCCTAGATCATATTGCTTAAATGATAAAAGTATAACACCCCAACTTTTATATGTGAAAGGTAATGCTTAATTTCCTTAGTCATTTCAGGATTTCCATGTTGTTTTAATTCTTTACGTCTTTGCCATGATTTGATTTAGTTATACATTTTTTCATTTTTGCGTGTTTTTAGTGAGTTGTGGAAAATACTATTTTTCCCCAAATGTGCCCTTCTCGCAACGCGCATCCCGCAACCCACAATGCAGATCGCGGGATCTTGAAGTTTATTATTTGCAATTTTTTCATCCTGCATCCTGCATTTTGCAATGCGGAAGGCAAGATGAGGAAACATTTTTTGCAAGGGCACTCGGTCATCCCGCATCCCGCAATTGCGGAGTGCGAGATGCAAGAAGTAATTTTCTTTATAATTTTTTCCGCATGTCCTCGCAACCCGCATCTTATAATTGCAGATCGCGGATTGCAGGAAGTAGTTGGGTTAATAAATTGTGCTGTGTGCTCCCGCAACCCGCAAATTATGGATTACGAATTGTGGGAAGATTAGTTAGATTGTAAGAGTGGTTTCTTTCCCGCATCCCGCAATTGCGAATTGCAAGGAAGAGGAAGCTTGCAAGTTTAAATGTATGTTGTGGATTCACCTTGATATGATGGTGCGGATTGTTTTGTGTTTTCAATAAATATTCATCTTTTGGTTTTCTTCCTCGATTGACCTCGTTGTTTAATGATCTCCTTTGGATCCTTGATCTTTTTTTTTTGTTGCTTCCTCTTGGGCGTGGTTTTCATTTCATAAGGATTTGGTTGTTTGGATGATCTTTGGTATGTGATTCTCTCGATTTTCTGATGGTTGAACAACATTTGCATCTCCTCCGTTCTTGTTTTGGATGATTCCATATCTTAAGTGCATAGGAAGATAATTTTGTAGCATAGAGTATTTTTCATTCACTTTTAGCTTCTTGGTCCAAGATTTTTTTTGTTCATCATTAATCTCTATGATATATAATAACAACTAACCACTTTCATATCTACTCTTCTTATATTGAGTGAGAATATTATTTTTTATTATATTCATAACTTTTAATTCATTATTTTGAAATTTTGGGAATATAAAACATGCTTTAATTAAAACTTGAATTGACATTTTAACCTCATTATTCTAATATATATTCAAATTACATCAACATGGATATGAATTAAAACTTTACTTTGAAGGAACCTTCGAATCATACACAAAACAAATTTTACACCTACTTAAGAGCGATTCTCATCACTTCAATTTCTTAAAGAATAAACAACGATAAACACTTACCTTTTATTATTCATATTTTTCAGAAAAAAAAATATGGTAGTTCGAAATGTCAACAACTCAGCACTATAAAACGAGGAATTAAGGGAATAAAACAAAGTTTAGAGGCGATGAATATATAAAGCATAAATAAACTTTTGACTATATTATGAGTGAGATGCAAAAGAATAAGGTAATCGCTTATTTTGCCCACGAATTGTACAAAGATTATCGCCAAACGAAAAATACCATGAATTTTTGAAATCATTGAGAGCCATGCTCATTCTACCTTCTTGATTACAAAAATATAAAAAGACCAATAATTAAGCATGGAGAAACTACTGTGAGCATGCACCGAGAAGTTTATTATCGCCATAGTTAAAAAACAATATAAACGATTCCAGCACTTTATGTCATCATGTGAAGTAAATTTATTCAAAAAGATGACTTTTTGCGTGTTGACATGAAACCCAATACTTCCTCATTTTGCATCCACCAATGTCTCAAGTTAATGAAGATCATTATATAATAAATCATGGAAACTAACAACTTACTTAAAAGTCTGGCACGACATTGACCTGCATTCAGTTTGAAGGGGATCACTAGCAAGGAACTCTATTTTGATTGCCACATGAATTAGTAAAAGAGGCATCACCCAAACTAATAACAAATTTAATAAATGTACAGGATGAATGTCGCATAAATTTGTGTTTTTTTCGTTACAATTTTGAACAGCAAATTGTTTCTTGAAATCACTCGGCTGCGAGGTGCTTAACAAACTGCAGATAATCCGCAGGAAAGAAGTACTCGTTTACACCAGTGAATTAAAGGATTAACTGGTTGCTTAACGCTCGCCGGGACAGGAGGCCACACTTATGTGTGAGACTTTCACCAAATCGGTTAAAGGGAGATCTTTTTACCTGTGCTTAACAGTATTCCTTTCCTTTCGATTATTTGTATATTTTTTTTTAACTGATATCGCTACTTGATTGCATGATTTTGTGATGCTACAGGTATCTTCTTCATTTACAGTTTCGTTTATCAAAATATCACGATGAATACCAAGTCACTGGACTTAAAAACAAGAGATCAACATTTGGTAATTTAATAAAAGATGGACGATAGTTCTTATTGGATTGAAGAAGAAGATTATGATAATGTCGCCAAATCGCCAGAATCTTCTCGATCCATCAAGATTGTTCGTTGGTTGTCGTGATTTCATGATGAAATGAGGTGTTAAAGATAACGATTAAAATTCTCAGATTGTTTGGCAGAGTTTCTGGAGATATTCCAGGTTGCGGTTGAGGATTTGATCACTTATAAATAAGAAGGGGACAGCAGACTGGAGGGGAGGCTGTGTTGAACGAAGGAAAAATTTTCTTTTATGTTATGTAGACACTGCTTCAAGGGGGGGACTGTTGGAAAAATGTAATTACTCGCAGATCTGTACTTGACTTCCAGCCAACTCTGTCAGAGTCTGTACAAGTCGAGATCTTGTCTGTTAGTCTGACAAAGAGGAAAATTCCACGAGTAAGCAACATAGTCCAGTCGAATTTATTTCTGAAGCTAAGTTGTTAGGTAGATTGTAATTACAGTCTTTAATGGCAAGTAAGTCAGCCCATGTAGTAGCAATTTTCAAATTGTCTATAAATAGAAGAAGCATATTGAAAATCAATACACAGAAAATAGACACTAGAGGAACTCACGGTGAGAAAGAGAAGTCGAAGCTCAAGCTTCTGTGCATGTGATTTAATCGACGAGCTAAAGCTGTAGACCGACGAGTCTGGACGGACAAGTCTGGACCGACCATTTTGTAACTGACAAGTTTGTAGTACTTTGTTATTTCAGCATAGTTAATATATGAAATAGTTTGTGGTTGAATGCATGTTTATTTGGCCGCATATATTTTCAGATTTACTTCTGTAAAAGTCTTTTACAATTATTGATAAGTAAAAGAACAAGAACCCATAAAAATATCACCGCGTGAAAGTTCCAAGTTTTACGGCACATCGGTCGACTCAAGTCTTCCTACATATTTGGGCATATGTTTCTCATAAGTTATTTGGATTTGTAAATGTGTTTATTTTACTCCATCTTACTCAGAGGTGAAAAACATTTGTTTTTTGTTAAGTCTTTAGACTAAGAAACGTATTCTGCAGATTTTGACCAAAGTGAGCCGACTAGAGTGGTCGAGCCGACTAGAGTGGTCGGAGCCCACTTGAGTGGTCGGTGAGTCAGCCGACTGAAGCAACCGACTTAGTCCAAGGTCCGACTTAGTCGGAGAGCCGACTTGGTTGAAGAGCCGACTTGGTCGAAGTAAAAAAATGGTCGAGGTAAAAACCGGTTGGACAAGTAAGTCAAAGTAATTTTGGTCAAGTGAAGGACCGACAAAAATTTGTAAACCTCTCTAGTCGGACAGAGAAAAGTTTCACCCGACTGGTGAAAAAAGTAAAGTGGTCGGCGTGAAAAGTAAAAGTGAAAATTTGAATATCGACTGAGCCCTAGACCCAAGTTTAGTCGGCTCGGTTTTGGCTATCTAGTATCAGAGCAAGGTTATATCAGAGCAAGGTTTATATCAGCCCAAGATTTTAGGAAAGAAATCTTGTCTTAAAAAGTGGAAATTAATTTTCTAAGGAAAGTTAATTAAAAAAATTAAAAATGGCTTCCACTTCTCGTTCATTGCAACCTCGAAGTTTTACAAGAAAGAATTATGAATATTGGTCTTTAACAATGAAGGCTTTATTCAGAGGTCAAGATGTCTGGGAGATAGTCCAGCATGGTTATGCAGAACCAGCAGACATGGCAGCATATAACAATCTCACACAGGCTCAGAAAGATGTCTTGAGAGAACAAAGGAAGAGAGATGGAAAAGCTCTATTTTTCATACATCAAGCTAAGCATGAGAGCATACTCCCAAGAATAGCAGCATTGACTAATGCCAAGGAAGCATGGGATACATTGGAGACTGCCTATCAAGGTTTGACTAAGGTAAATACATCCAAGCTGCAGATTCTGAGAAAATATTTTGAATCTTTGTGCATGAAAGATTCAGAGAATGTAGACACATTCTACACCAGAGTTGTTGGATTGATAAACCAACTGAAATCTCATGGAGAACCCGTATCAGACCAAAGGGTTGTTGAAAAAATTCTTAGAAGTCTTCCCCCAAGATTTGAAAATTTGGTTGTGACCTTAGAGGAACACACAGACATGTCGACATTCTCCATATATGAGTTGCAAGCTTCACTCATCAATCATGAACACAGAATCAGCAGATCACAGACATCATTGGAAGGTGCATTTGCAGCACAATCATCCATAAGCCGTGGTAGAGGCAGGGGGAGAAACAACTTCAGAGGCAGAGGAAGAAGTTCTTCAAGAGGAGGACGAGGCAGAAGTCCTGCAAATATCGATGGCAGAGGAGATAACCAGAACCCAAGTCACCGAAGTGGCCAGAGGTTTGATAAATAAAAAATTCAATGTCATTACTATAAGAAGTTTGGTCATTATGCATATGAATGCAGGAAGAAGCAATACGACCAAGAAAGACAAAGCCCAAGTTAGTCGACCAGCACCAGCACTCCGACAAGTGCAATGTTAATGGCATCGACATCTCCACTTGAATGCAATGTTGTTCAAGAAAGTCCACATGACATATGGTACTTAGACTCACGATGCAGCAACCATATGACTGGTAATTTAAATCTGTTTTCTAGTCTAGACACTTCAGTTAAAACTGATGTTACACTTGGAAACAATGTCCAAGTTACTATTTTAGGAAAAGGCACTGTTGATATTCTAACCAAACAGGGGGAGAGTAAGTATATCCCTGATATCTATCATGTCGAAGGTCTGAAACATAATCTATTACGCATTGGATAGTTGTTACAAAAAGGCTACAGAGTCTACATGGAAGATGAACATTGTGTGATCAAAGACAAGCGTCCAAGCGACCAGCTGATAGCAAAAGTGCCAATGACAAGCAACCGCTTGTTTCCATTGAGGATAGTTCCCGACATAAAAGGGAAGAAAAAGACAGGAGCTGCATTCAAGGAAGAAAGTGAAGAAACAGTCGAACTCCTTGACAAGAGAGAAAATTCCAGCACTAATTTGCAAGCTGCATTTCAGACAGAAGTTTAGGATGAATCCTGGTTGTGGCATTTCAAATTTGGACATCTGAATTTTGGTGGGTTGAAGCTACTGCACACAAAGAATATGGTGAAGGGATTACCATTGTCGACAGACCAGAGAGGGTTTATGAAGGTTGTATTTTTGGTAAGCAGCACAGAGAGACATTTCTAGTCGGAAAGTCCTATAGAGCACACACACCACTTGAAATTGTGCACTCTGACATCTGTGTTCCAATGTAGACATCATCCATTGGTGGCTGCAAGTATTTTCTAACCTTTATTGATGATTACTCAAAAAAGATATGGATATATTTCTTGAAACACAAATCTGATGCATTTGGTTATTTTCAGCAGTTCAAGGCACTCGTGGAGAACCAGAGTGGTCACCGCATCAAGATATTAAGGACCGACAGAGGAGGTGAATATGTTTCAAATGAATTTTTAAATTTTTGCAAGACCCATGGCATACAGAAACAATTCACTGCAGGGTATACACCTCAGCAGAACGGTATTCCGAAAGAAAGAACAGAACCATCATGGAGATGGCACGCAGCATGTTGGCAGCCAAGCATTTTCCAAATGAGTATTGGGGTGAAGCATTCGCAACCGCAGTATACATTATGAACCAATGTTCGACAGAGAGTGTGAAGAACAAAGTTCCCCAAGAAGCATGGATAGGTATGAATCATAGTGTTTCACATTTAAAAGTTTTTGGTTGTATTGCATATGCTCATATTCCAGATGAGCTGAGAAGGAAGCTAGACAAGAAGGGATAGAAATGTATTTTTGTCGGCTATTCAGAAGACACAAAAGCATACAAGCTGTATGACCCCGTCACAAGGAAAGTCATAATCAGTCGGGATGTTCAATTTGTCGAAAATGAATCATGGGATGGAACCGTCGACATAAATGTCAAGATTGTGTCGAACATCGACAATGATGATATGGAAGAGGAAGTGGTTCGAATACCACATGTAGCTCAACCGGTCGGAGCACCGTCGACTCCCATGACACCAAGACATGGTTCAGCACAAGGACCATCGACACAAGTAGCAGCTCAAGCTACACCGACAAGTACACCAAGAGGACAACAGACTCCATCAAGCATTTCGTCGAGGTTGACATTGACAGAACTGGTGAAGACAAGAAGTCTGCGGGAGATATATGAAGCTGGTACACCTAATTGATTCTCTCTGTTTGCATTATTTTCCCCTATATATGATCCACTAACATTTGAATAAGCTGTTGAAGAAGAAGTATGGGCACAAGCCATGGATGAAGAAATAGAATGCATTGAGAAAAACCAGACATGGGAACTGGTCGATGTACCAAAAGACAAGGATGTAATCAGTGTCAAATGGATTTATAAGACAAAGCAAGATGCTGATGGGAATGTGCAAAAGCACAAGGCAAGAATGGTAGCAAGAGGGTTCACACAGCAACCCGGCATCGATTTCAATGAAACGTTTGCTCCTGTTGCACGCATGGATATAGTCAGAACAGTTTTGGCCATTGCTGCTCAAAACAAATGGCATGTTCATCAAATGGATGTCAAGTCGGCATTCTTAAATGGATATCTAGAAGAGGAAGTATATGTGGAACAGCCACAAGGGTATGAAGTTCCAGGTCAAGAGCACAAAGTATACAGGCTGAAAAAGGCACTCTATGGTTTGAAGCAAGCTCCTAGAGCTTAGTACAGTCGGATTGATTCCTATCTCATTGAAAATGGATTTCACAGAAGTGAAAGTGAACCAACTTTGTACACCAAAGTCGATGAGCAAGGTAAGATGTTAATTGTCTGCCTGTATGTAGATGATTTAATATTTACTGGTGATTATGGCATAGCAGATTTTAAAACAGTCATGGAAAGTGAATTTGAAATGACTGATCTGGGGCTTATGAAGTTTTTATGGGCATTGAAGTTCAGCAGTCTGAAAGTGGTATATTTATATCACAGTCTAAGTATGCAAGTGAAGTTTTAAAAAGGTTTAACATGTCTAACTGTAAGACAGCCCCAACACCAGTGATAACAGGTTTAAAATTGAGCAAGGATGATGAAGGATCCACTGTAGATCCTACGCTGTTAAAAAGGCTTGTTGGCAACCTTATGTATTTGATAGCAACAAGACCAGACATTATGTAAGGTGTAAGTCCGATCTCAAGGTTCATGGAGTCACCAAAAGACTCACATTGGCAAGCAGGTAAAAGAATTCTGAGGTATGTAAGTGGCACAAGAGACCTTGGTATTATGTATTCAACCTCAAAAAATTTTAAACTCATTGGTTACACTGAAAGTGACAATGAAGGCAGCATAGATGATAGGAAAAGCACATCTGAGTACACATTTCATTTTGGTACAGGTGTTGTTTCATGGGATTCAAAGAAACAACCCATAGTAACTCTATCTTCAGCTGAAGCATAGTATGTTGCAGCAACAAGTGCTGCATGTCAAGCTGTCTGGATGAGGAGAGTCTTAAAAGACTTGTCACAGAACCATCAAGAACCCACAACAATTTTTTGTGACAACAATTCAGCCGTAGCATTATCAAAGAATCATATGTTTCACAAGAGAACCAAGCACATCGACACAAGGTTTCATTTTATAAGAGAGTTCGTGAACGGCAAGGAAATTTGTTTGGAATTTTGTAGGTCTGAAGACCAACTAGCCGACATATTCACAAAGCCATTGGCAAAGGACACATTCCAGTATCTGCGTAGTTATCTTGGAATGACAAGTTCACCACACCAAACTCTGTCATAAACAGAGCATGTCGAAGCTCTGATACATTTTGTAAATTTTTGTTTTAAAAACCCCATCTGCTCATAATTAAGGGGGAGTGTTGGAAAAATGTAATTACTCGCAGATCTGTACTTGACTTCCAGCCGACTCTGTTAGAGTCTGTACAAGTCGAGATCTTGTTTGTCAGTCTGACAAGGAGGAAAAGTACATGAGAAGGAAACATATTCCATTTGATTTTATTTCTGAAGCTAAGTTGTTAGGTAGATTGTAATTATAGTCTTTAATGGCAAGTCAGTCGGCCCATGTAGTAGCAATTTTCAAATTGTCTATAAATAGAAGAAGCATATTGAAAATTAGTACACACAAGATAGACACTAGAGGAACTCATGGTGAGAAAGAGAAGTCGAAGCTCAAGATTCTATGCATGTGATTTAATCGACAAGCTGAAGCTCTGTAGACCGACAAGTCTGGACGGACAAGTCTGGACCGACCATTTTGTAACCGACAAGTTTGTAGTACTTTGTTATTTCAGCATAGTTAATATATGAAATAGTTTGTGGTTGAATTCATGTTTATTTGGCCGCATATATTTCCAGATTTTCTTCTATAAAAGTCTTTTACAATTACTGATAAGTAAAAGAACAAGAACCCATAAAAATCTCACCGCGTGAAATTTCCAAGTTTTACGGCACATTGGTCGACTCAAGTCTTCCTACATATTTGGGCATATGTTTCTCATAAGTTATTTGGATTTGTAAATGTGTTTATTTTACTCCATCTTACTCAGGTGAAAAACATTTGTAATTTCTTAAGTCTTTAGACTAAGAAACATATTCTGCAGATTTTGACCAAAGTGAGCCGACTAGAGTGGTCGAGCCGACTAGAGTGGTCGGAGCCGACTTGAGTGGTTGGTGAGTCAGCCGACTGAAGCAACCGACTTAGTTGAAGGTCTGACTTAGTCAGACAGCCGACTTGGTAGAAGAGCCGACTTGGTCGGAGTAAAAAAAGTGGTCGACGTAAAAACTGGTCGGACAAGTAAGTCGAAGTAATTTTGGTCGAGTGAAGGACTGACTAAAATTTGTAAACCTCTCTAGTCGGACATAGAAAAGTTTCACCTGACTGGTGAAAATTAAAGTGGTCGGCGTGAAAAGTAAAAGTGAAAATTTGAATATCGACTGAGCCCTAAACCCAAGTTTAGTCAGCTCGATTTTGGCTATCAGAGACCGTCGGAAGGAGGAATCAACATAGAGGGAGTTTGTAATTTCTTGCAAGGTTTTAATAACACAGAAATGTTGTTTTTTTAAATTTTTCTTTGTATATTTTATCAAATTTATTTGATGATTATTGATTCTTCGTTTCAAATTGTTTTTCTTGCTGTGTAATCTCTTGCAGATCATTAATACATTGATATATACAACTATGATTTGTCTTTGCTTATAATCATTGTATCAATACCGTTTTAAATGAATTTATTCAATTAAAATGTTTAATTATTTATGCAAATGATTTTACAGTGATATTTACAACTGGTGTTAATATTTCAATTAACATATCAATGAAAGGTTAAGTTTTAAATGGGCTGATGTTTAAATCATTATTGATCAATAGTTATTGATTAGTATTGGTTTAAATGAATTAAGCAATTTATCTCTTTCACATTTTTTTCAAACTCATAAAAAAGCTTAATATTTTTTCACCTTGAAATTTAACCTGCATTCCTACAAAGCATTTCTTTTACAGCGAATTTAACTTAGTTTAGTTTTCTTTTACAACAAACTAGCTCATAAATTTTAGTCATATTCTTGATCAGGGAAGATTTTAAGGAACCATACTTATTTAAAAGTGTATAAATGTTGGCAAATGTTACCAATTCTTAAAATGCCAACTTATAAATATTTGGCTATATTTTTCTAAAAATATTTTAATTTCCAAGGATTTTAAATTGTTTATATTATAATTTGGCGAGTTTTAGGGTGAAAAAAGTTTACCCCCTCAAAATTGAGCTAAACAAGGCTTCAAAAAATGCAAAATAGTGATTTTTCTTGTGGAGAAAACCCTCTAAAAATAGTCCATGGGCTAAATTTTGCCCCTAAAATTATCCATGTTCTAGATCTTCCTTGACACTAAGACTGATCTCTTGAGATCAAACAATCATAAGTGCCAGCGGAGGCCAATAATATCCATGTGAAATTACTACACCAAACGGGCTCGGGATAGGACTATCCTTGTGTATGACCTTTTGAATCCCTTAAGTTTGGGTTTTTCTCCTCTGTTTCAAGCCTTGAAACCCATTCCAGCCACATACCCAACCAAGGATTCAACACGGCTGAAAACATAAATTAGTTCAGCCGAAATATTACGGAATATGGATTCAGAAAAAATATTGGCATGAAATATACACCCAGATTCATGATTTCACCGTGCTGCCACTTGTCAATTAGCCTTTTACACCTGCTCATTTCTCATAGTGGTAGCGAACACTCATTTAACAGTCTCCCCTGAATAGGTGTCTCCTCTTATTAATTAATAAAATAAATAATTCTTCAATTACGTTCATCTTGACCGACTTGGTGATAAATATTACAATAAAATTTAATATAATGTTTTGCTGAATAAATAATAAATATTTATTTTCCAATTTTGGGTAGGTTACAAACACCCCCCCTTAAGCTCAACATTGTCCTCGATGTTGCTTAAGTTATTTTGAGTCTTCTCTGAACAGATCTAGATATGCCACTCGCATATCGCTCTCCATTTCCCAAATCGCTTCATCTGGACTAAGGTGTTTCCACTGCACCTTTACCTGTCCAATGGCGTGATTTCGGAGAAAATTCTCTCTCCTATCGAGAATATAATCCGGTTCCACTGAAAAATCTCCTTCTGGTTCTACCTGAATTAAATTTCATTCAATCACATGAGTAGCATCATGTATATACTTTTTCAAAATAGATATGTGAAAAAAATTATGTATTTTAAGATTACACGGTAACGCTAATTGATAAGCTACCAGACCCACTCTTGCCAATATCTCAAATGGTTCGCAATACCTCGGTGCTAATTTAGCACAACTCCCTAATTTAAAAGATATTTTTGTTGGTTTAACCTTAACAAACACATGCTCACCGACTTGGAACTCCTTCGATGTTCTCTTAAGATCGGCATGAATCTTTTTCATATCTTGAGCAGTTTTCATGTTTTCTTGTACTTGTTTCACTGTAAGTTTCAATTATTTTAACATGCTAGGTCCTAACATCAAACGATCTACTATATTACTTCATGTAATAGGAGTGTTACACTTTCTACCATATAATATCTCAAAAGGAATAAGCTTCGTTGAGGCCTTATAATGGTTGTTGTAAGAAAATTCAACTAGATGCAAATAGTCTTCCCACTTCTTCGGATAATCTCTAACATACATTCGTAGCATATCTTCTAGTACCTGGTTAACTCTTTCTCTCTTCACATCTATTTGCAGATGGTAAGCAGTACTAAAATTAAATTTAGTGTCTAATCCTTTAAATAAGCTTTTCCAAAATTTTCTAGTAAATTTAGGATCTCGATAAAAAATAATTACCTTTGAAATTCCATGCAGACGAAAAATTTATTGCATAAAAATATCAGCAATATTTGCAGCTGAATGATTTGTTTTAACAGGAATAAAGTGTGTTGCTTCACTTAACTTATCTACAACCACCATTATAGAATCATTTTGTTTCTGGTTTTTAGGTAGCCGAGGTATAAAGTCAAGACTTATGACTTCCCACTTCTAATTTGGTATTTGTAATGGTTGTAATGGGCCTTTTGGGTGTTGATGTTCAGCCTTAACTTACTTACATTCAATACACCTAGCTAAAAATTCAGCAACCTCATTTTTCATGTTAGGCCAAAAGTATTATTTTCTTAACATAGTTATCATTTTTTGATACACTCGATGTCTAGAGTAAGGACTTTTATGAATTCATTTAAAATCAGAAGCTTAACTTCAAATAGTATTTGGTACATACAGTCTGTTTTTAAACAATATTAAGCATTGTTCATTAAAACTGAAATCTGTAATTAAATTTTCATATGTATTATGAATGATCTTTTCTTTTAAATCTTTATATTCTAGATCGTGCCTTATTCCTTCTTTCAATTTATCTTCCAAATCAGTCTTATAACTGCTAATGGAAGGCACAAAACTTGTTACTAATAATGTTTTTAGTTTATTAAAACTATCTTCGCACTTCTGATCCCAAATAAATTTCTTACCCTTCTTCTGTAATGAAGTTATAGGGTTAACAATTATCGAAAACTCTTCAATAAATTTCTATAGTACCCTGTTATTCCAATGAAGGATCATACATCAGTTATGTTCTTAGGAACAAGCCAATCAATAATATATTTTATTTTATTCGGGTCCATTGATATCCCCTCTTCGGATATTACGTGTCCCAAATATTATATTTTATCTTTATAAAATCACATTTACGAAACTTAGCATATAAATGATGTTCTCTTAACACTTTCAAAATAATTTTTAGATGTTCATCATGCTCTTCTTTTGTTTTAGAATAAATTAATATGTCGTCTATAAATACTACTACAAATTTATCTAAATACTTACTTCGAACACTATTCATTAAGGACATAAAGGTTGTTGGTGCATTGGTTAGCCCAAAGAGCATAACCATGAATTCATAATTCTCGTACCTTGTCCAGAAAACAGTTTAAAAGATGTCTTCATCTTTAATTATAACTTGGTGATAACCAGACCTTAAGTCAATTTTAGAGAATATCGCCGCTCCACGTATCTGATTGAATAGATCATCAATGTGGGGTAGAGGATATCTATTCTTAATGGTCATTTTATTAAGTTGACGATAATCCATGCATAGACGTAGAGTACCGTCTTTCTTTTTAACAAAAAGGTTCAGTGCTCCCCAGTGGGATACACTTGGTCTTATATAATGTTTATCTATTAACTCTTGCAAATGTAATTAAATTTCATTCATCTCCAAGATGTTCATTTTGTAGGGATCCTTTGAATTAGGTACCGCTCTGGGCACTAATTCAATTGTAAAGTCCAGATCTCGTTTAGGAGGCAATCCTAGAATTTCTTCCGAGAATACATCCACAAAATCCTGCAGTATCGGGATATCCTCGAATCCTGGTTTATTTTCATTATTAACTTGTTCATTATTTATAATATGCACAACAAATAATTTACATCATTTCCCTACAATCTTTTTCATCTGTAAGGTTGAAATTTGTCTAACATATACTTTTCTGGGAATTCCTACAATAGTAGTTCTTTCTCCTTCCTTATTTAAACAAGTAAAATTCTTATGAAAGAAATTTAAAATTACTTGGTGTTTCTCAAGCCAATCCATTCCTATGAGAATATCATAGGATCCTAGAGGTAATACATTTAATTTTACATGATTTTCAAACTGATCTATCATCAAATCAAAACTTTCCACATAGTTTACTACCTTTCATTTAATTCCTGTGGCTAGCTAGACTAGCCATGATTTATCAAATTTATTTAAAGGTAATTTACACTTTTCCACTATGATAGGAGATATATAACTAAGACTAGCTCTTGGATAAATTAATATGGAAACAAATAAATTTTGAATCACACCTTGCACTTCCACCATAGAAGTCTTGTGATTTGCCTATCGTTTTTCCAATGCTGCATTGATCCTATCCATCTCGTTGGTCACATCCCCAATTTTTTTTGCTTCCTATATAGTGTGTATGTTGTTGGTATTTCCCTTCTGGTTTGGACATTACTTTGCGTAGTGTGATCCTTGGCATTCCTGTCATTTGACAGGTTCTCATTGTTCAGTATTTCTCATAAAATTGTTAGATAAATCTCTGCCTTTTGATGGTGCAGTATTCTGAGCTACCTTGTTCTTAAAATCCGTTTTCTGGTAGTTGTTTTTGGAGATGTTATGGGTCTTACTTCAAAAACTCTTGTTTTATTTGAATCCTCTTTTCCTTTGATCAAATTGAGTAGTCTTTTTAGTCTTCCAACTTGGTATACCTTCTATTTTCTTGCCTTGTTCATAACAAAATTCTTCCTTCCTCATAGCTTCCTCCAAGGTTTTTGGAATGTCAAACTCAATCATATCCTTGCAGGTAGGCGGTAAATAGATCAAAAACCATTGATTTTTTGGATTTTCATCTATTATGTATGGTACGTACCTAGGTAGACTTAAGAACTTGCTACTCAGTTCCTTCATAGACATGGAACCGAGTTTTAAGTCACAAAATTCCTTGGCTCTATCCTCACAATATTGTTTTGATAGAAACCTTCTCTGGAATTACTTATTAAAAACCCTCCAAGTCAAGTACTTCTCCTTCAAATTCTTGGCCCTCTTAATATCTTGCCACCATATGTCAGACTTCTCGATCAAGTTGTAAATAGCCATTCTGGCCTTTAATCTGTCAGAGTAATTGTAGATTTGGAAGTATTTCTTCATGCCCGAAAGCCGGGCTTCTACTTCCTCTCATTTCTCTTCTTCCCCATTGAACATGGGAGGTTTTATTTTCTTCAATTCTCCATAAATATCCTCATAGGGTTTATATTTATTTTTCCTAGGTTTTCGGTCACTGTCACTTATGTATCTCTGTCTTTCCCTACGTGACCTTGGTTTGATCTCTGAGGATGATTCATGGTCAGGATACTTTGATCTCTTCCCCTAATGTTTATAAGAAGTGTTTTCGAAATCAGTTTCAATAAAACTTCGTTTATCTTTTTCCTATGTATTCATTTTTTCCAAAAGATATTTATTCAGTTCTAAAATTATTTGATTATCGTGTTTCACAGTTTGAAGTTTATACTTCAGTTCTCTGACTGCTTGTATTAATTTTGGATTATTCATATCCACACAAAAGTTGTCAAAGTTATGATGTTGACGGCCATTTTCAGTAGAGGCTTCAACATTCTCCATTTGTGCAAAAAATGTTTTCATATTTCTGGAAGTTTTAAAGAAGTAAATATAAAAATAAAATTAGTATACAGTTTTTCCTTATAAGTGAGTGAGCGTGTCGGGCCTAGTGTTGAAATCTAGTTCTGATATCACTTGTAACAACCCCAAAAATTGTAATTAAAAAAAAAAAATTACTTATTATATGAATATTTGGACTTATTGTTCCATCATATTCAAGGGATGGGATTACTAAGTTTTCTTTAAGTTATGAAATATTGTCATCATGTAACCAAGTTGCTAGTAGTTTGTTTCAAAAGAATGCGTATCGAACAGTTAAATGGTTTGTAACCATAGCTTCCTCATGGAGGACTTACAACCTTACTTAGTCACTATGACTAAGGAATGAGTTACCATTATGTATAGGTAGGCGAAAAATCTTGTTTCTAAAAGAATCCACTAAAGAAGACACAAGATGCTAAGATGAGAGGTAGCTCTACAATATCTTTTTATACCAAGGTCTTGAGTCTTTATATTAATTGATTAACAATAGCTATTTTACAAACCTAATGTTATTGATATCTTATCCTTGCAGGTATAAATGAACATATAAGTATACATAATCCTAAAGTCTCGATAGAGACAAGGCTTAGCGATATTAACTCTGCAAAATAAATAATGTACAAACAAAGGTATGGAAATATTAATAGGTTCAATGTACTTTGTTTTGGAAGCTTGGTTGACTTGAAAGTGAAGGAAAAAATGATGTAAGAGTCATTAAGTCTAGACCCTTCAAACCCCAAGAGTCTCGTACCACACCCCAACGGTGGGAGTTTTACACATTCTGAAACGTTAGGAATTTATTGTTGGTTTATGGAGTATTTCGAGAGTCATTTTCTTATGTCTTCGCAAGGGATTTTTCTGCCAAAACCTTCGAATATGCTTGGATTCTTGGATTTTTTTCTCTTTCGAAGGAACTTACTTGGATCAACTGAAACTCGTGACTTGATCCAGATATTAACAGAGTTGTTTATACCTGGATCTATATGGTTATTCAGCGTGCCAGGAATATTCGACAAGGTGACTGTAAGGTTTTGATTTCTTTTAAATCATTAGGCTTCCAATATTTTACTTTGTGTTCTAACAGATATTCTAAACAATTTCATGTTAAATAAATCCTCGTGGGTTTAGAAGCTAGACGAAGTGGAGGCCGGTGACAAATGATAAGCCTCCTTTGTTGTATTTCATGTGTAAGGTCTCTACCACTCCCTTGGGACTCTTATGGAGGAAATTGGTTTTAAAAGTTTTCTCTTATGCGATGAATCCTTCACAAACTAGGATTGTTTAAGAGAAGAAGGGTTTTACTGGTTAAGAAGACTATTTTTTTAAGTAATAGAGAGATATTAATCCAATCTATAAAATCATGGATACTCTGTGTATTTTTTTGTTTAAAGTATTTATATGTATCCCACCTTGTGCAAGTTGCTATTTGCCTATCCATAGAGGTCAAAATTCCCACATTTGACTCATGTAACGCATGGGAGAGCTAAAGGAATCAATTCTACTTTATTCCTGGCCTCCTAGGTGCCCTTTTGGTTTTTCTGCTTTATTGCCTGCTTTTTCAGTGTTTTAAGGCAAAAGGAAAAGCTAGACTAGGTGAGGTTGCCTTGTTTTTTGTTCTACACATCCTCCCCTCTTTTCTCCATGCAAAAGCATGTATGAGCTGCCATTCCACCACTCTTTAGCTTTCCTATGCCTTTTTTCCAATTTGTGAGCTCCATGACAGATTTGGGATCAACTTTTTATACATATGTGGGATTTGCTTATTTTTGGTAATCCTGCTTTATGCTAGATTTGGATGCCTCCTCATGCATTCGATTTCTTGATGTATTCTATTTATTTAGCAGCCTATCTTATTACAGGGTTGGCTATTGTACACTCAGTTAATAAAATTTAGTGTTACAACTCCATATTCAGTCTCTTGTGTTAGCAATTTTGCATGATCAATTGATAATTGTTGTGAGTAAAATTAATCTATTGCTGGCCTTAATCTCCACATACCCTACAAAGTTTAAAACCTTGTTTGTTACATTTTTCTAGTTTTACTTTGAATTTCTATAATGGGATATTTATGCATGGGAGAAGGTTGTATGTATGTATTTTTTTTACAGTCAACCCGAGGGGGCTTAACCGTTTAGAACACCGGCTTATAAATAAAAATTATGATTCCTACTCGTTGAGCTTGGAATGAGTTTCTAAAACATTGTTAGAGAAATAAATGCATAAAAATGTTAATGAGCAGTGTTGGGTTGGATACGCAACCTTTGTGTTGTTTTAGTAAAAAACATTTTCTAAAACACTCTGTTGTAATAAAATACTGAGATAATCATAGTGAGCTTTGTAGAAAAGAAAATAAGGTTTTTTTAAATATTTTTTAAGACCATGATATTTTACCCTAGACATTACATTAAGGGTTCTGGAGAGCCTCTAAAATGCTATGAATAAAAATGTGGCAACACCTATAGGTGACTATGCCTTTTTGAAACTAACGTTGATTCTATAATTGTTTAAAAAATTCCCGCAAGGATTTTAGATGTTAATACTCTGCTCGTTTTACTCCTTTATAATTACAATGAATTCCTTAAACTCATAAGTGATTATCGTTGGAACGGAGTGGTATAGTTGGTTTAAATTGAAACTTGAAGGATAAATATTTCCTCTGATGGTTTCAGTGAAGGTTGAGAGAGTTTTAAACTGAAATTTCTTTGTTTGGGCTAAGAGAACCACCTTAGAAAAGGATATAAATAAAATGGTGTTAAAAAATGAATCTAGCAGTATTCTGGATTCGATATTAATACCAGTCTTTGCAATAGTTGTTTTAATTTTAAAGAGAACATAGTTTTTCGAACTTTGTTCTTTAATAAAGGTTTTAAATATTTTGTGTTTAAGGGTTCAATCATGTGTACTTGTTACTAGATAAATTACTTAGGTTTGTTTCCTAATGATTGTTGAAAGTTTTAGTTACTTACTTAAACTGTAGAGTTTTGAATTCAATATATTTTCTTTTAAATAGTTTGTAAAATAATAACCTCTTTAATATTCAGAACTGTATATGACTCTTGTCCATTATACTGTTTGAAAAGTAAATAGAAAATAAACCCTAAACTGTAACTTATTAAATAGGAGATCTATTTAGAAATGATATCGAAACAAACTGGAAGCCTTTAATAAGTGCTAAGGTTCTTCCATCATCTTGAATTCATGTTACTATGACAGTTTTAAGATCTAAACTTATAAATCTCATAGGATCTTGTATTGATGTTTATCCTTTTTATGTACTTTCCACACACCTTGTAATTTCTTGTATTTTGTTTTACAAACAGTAGAAGGTTAACTTTTGGATTTGGAATGGTATTTTATGCTTATGTTAAATACATGTTTTTCTATATTAGAGAGAGAACTATTTACAACTAAAAATTGCACCCATACTCTAAAATCAAAATATTACACATTTATTCATTCAATTTTCTTCTAATTAATCAGAATAATTCTATTCCCACATGTATTAGAGTACGTCACCATTGCTTGGTGAGGGGAAAAATACAAGGGATAAATATCTTTTCAATTCCAAATATATATCAGAAATATTTCCATTACTAATTTTTAGACAGTTTTCAATTCATATAAACATAAATAAATAATGACATAACGGATTAGAGTTTGAACGTGGAAGTCTTAGAAAGAAATGGGACCAATACCCAAGGGAGGCTATTCCACCCAACATTTCCTGAAGCATCCAAATCACTTTCTTAGGACCCACGAGATCACTTATTGCACCACTAGAACAAATATCTCTACTTCATAGTAAACGTATGCAACTCATATCAACAACAAACTTAACTTAGCAATTCACTTTAGCTATCCCCTCATCAAATTCTTTGTGTTCCTGGATTTTCAGTTTGCAGCAATCACAAAGTCATTCTCTCAAAAATCAGAATGAGTGGTGATCCTCATACTCAATTTGATGGTTTATATAATATTTCCTATGTCTTAGTGTGAGTTTGGAATTAATGAGCCACCTAGTTCAGTTTCCCCCTCTCAGGGAACATGGCCATTTTTTATAGGGATTATAGTCTTGCAATATCTAGAAAGTGAATGTTGGTGTTGCCACTTGTCAATCATCCTTTTACATCTACTCCTTCCTCCTAGTGGCAGTGAACACTCATTTAACGTTCTCCACTGAATAGGTGTCTCCTCTTATTAATTAATAAAATAAATAATTATTCAATTATAGTCACCTTGACCCACTTGATCATAAATCTTACAATAAAATTTAACATTATGTTTTGTTGAATAAATAATAAATATTTATTTTCCATTTTTGGATATGTTACAACATGTGTATTGTTTTTGTAAACTTATTCCATCATTTAGGCATTCAAAGGTTGCACCCACAAAAACATATAACTTATATTTTGTCCCAAAAATGAAAAGTGTCTATTATAAAATATTATAGTTAAAAACATATTCAATAGAAATAAATTATATATTATGAAAAGTCATTCACTCTCTGTTGATTCCTGGAAAATCCTAGGTACTTATAGTAGGGATTCTCCCCAATAACCGTTCCCAATTAGATCATTTATCGTTTGGTATGGGTAATCCGTCTGGTTAGCGGCCCGGATAGTGTAGAATTAAATGAGATTTTAAATCTTATTTTACTGATTGTGGCCCAGTCCACCATTTATGTTTTTTTTATTGTTTTATAAATTATATGCAAGTGCCTAAATTAAATGCAGATGATCAAGAAGCAAAGACTTCACAATGTGATGCATAGGTTCTTACCTCCCCTCTTATTCCCTTTGTTACTAAATCACATAAAGCAAATAACAACTATGCTAAACTAAATTATCCTATCTAACCGATCCCCATGGAGCAAGATTATTATTTGCGTGAGTAATGTATTGTATTTTATGCACAAACAATTTTTACAGATAGTTGATATAATTTAGAATACATAAACACAATACAAAATTAGCATAGATATAGCTCAGTGTTTGTTAAAACATTCATTACATCACTTGCTCCATAAGCTTCATAACAGTGAAAGTAAAGCATTCATAACATATAAATTGTTCATAAGTTAGAACGATCTCACATATTTATAGAGTAAGCTAAAACATAAATAGTTATATATTCAGCCATCTACATAGCATGCATTTGAAACTCCAACAGCTCCTTCTCCAGCAAAATTTTTTTCATCTTTATTATAATAAGAAATAGTTCTTCCTACAACAACTATTTCACATATTAGAGCTAGAAAAGTCCGTTTCTCATTCAATTCTACCTATATTTATACATCGCAAAATGACCTTTGGTCTCTTTTCCCTTTGGGCTTCCTTAACTTTCAGTTACATAAAGTTTGTCTTTAGTGTGTTCAAAAAGTAAATATAAAATATTACAAATATATCAATGTGTGAATAGGACAAAACCACTTAAGTGAACCAATTCAAACTATTTATGAATTGCTTCCAAGCTAAAGCATCTGAGGCAATTATCTCGAACTCTGTGGGCTCTAAAAATATGATCGTGACCTCATTCTTGGATAGCTAGCCTTTAATGTCTACTACTCTTGCAGGGGTCACTCTCAACAAATATTCTAGTAGACAGTTACTAACTGCTGCTTGGGCCACTATACTCTTTAACACCTTTGCATCTAAACCTTTAACCAGCTAAATATTTAACTCATATTCTTGTAGCTTATCCTTCAGTTGTTTTAAGTGTTCATCATGTGCTAGAAATTCTTGTAGCCTTTGTGATGAAGAGGTCATACATTTGTTGTCAGTTGTTAGCATCTTCTTGTAAAATTATGCACATTTGTCTGTTTTCTTTTCCACTCCTTCCATCAACCTTTCAGCAACTTTACTATTGAAATTTACAATATGATATTCGATGTGTAACTTTTTTGGACTTTTTACAGGTGTGTTTCATGGATGCTCAGTGCTTGTCTCTAAAAATGTCTACTTGCCTTGTAGGGTCTCTGTAATTGCCTGGGTTCTGTATTTGAATTCAGTAGCCAATGTTGAGATCTCTTGCAGTTGATGTTCAGCTTTCTTGATTTGGAAAACTTCTTCTACCATATTGACATGTAATCAATACATTTTTCTTCATCCTTGTCCACATAATCTGCATATTCGAAATTTACATTAAGGAGGGCCTGATGGGCTACAACCTTACCCTGTGAGTCATTCCTATGAAATATTTTTTCTCTGAAATGAAAGCTTTCTAGTTCCTTAACGAACTTTGGGGCACTCTTGACTTTAGCAAACTTATAACTCCCCACATAAAAAGGTATCCGCAGAAACACATCCTTTTTCAAATCAAACAAGTGACTTCCAAAGACATCTAAGAAAATATATCTTACAGCTTCCTTATGAACTATGTAATCCATAGCATATCTTGGCAGTAATGAGGTTGCTTTAGTCCCCCCATAAATCCTGAGGTATGTTCCTTATTCAGAGAAGAAGTAATCCCCAAAATCTTTGATATATGCCAAATCTCCTTTGGATAGGCACTTACACACCTACAGAAAAATTAGTTGGTACAGAGCCATCAGGAACTCTTCACATATTAGCTGGTAGTGACTATGGTATTTTTGGGCCCCCAGTATTTGATATGCTGTGTAAATAGGAGCTTTCCTCCTTTCCACTAGTAGTTGAGTTTCTCAAACGAGTGAAATCTAAGTAAGAAATCAATAAAAAAGGATCCCATGTAGATATCAGATTTTCTCTGCTGCAAACCTTCTTGGGCTACAGTAATCGAAGTAGATAGACTATTGGCTACCATATCAGCCCAATTGAAAATTGTCCCTTTCATGGCTACATGGTAAATAAATGGGATCCATCCAAACTTATAAGTTCTACCATCAACTCAACTGAAAGCTCTACTCAGCATCAGTACTACCATTCTGTATGGGGTACATAAATGAGCAGTTTCGTATTCCTCAAATTGTTTGTACTTGAACATCTTCCCCTCGGCTACCATCATCTTTGTTGTAGCTATGTAATCAAATTTTAGATTTTTGACCCAATCAGTGGTCATGCTAATTTTTGACCGAGGTAAACTGTATGCTTTTGTTATATATCCATGTGTGAAGGATGCAAATCCTTTATCCTCTACATTTTTCATTATCATCCATGCTACATCCACTTTGAGTGGAATCCATCCAATGACCTTTGCACAAGGGAACATCTTTGGCCTAGTGCATACCTTGGTAATTCCAAGTAGCTAGGTTTAGAGCAAGAGAAAGTTCAGGTAAGTAGCCCTATAAGCCCAGCCTTGATAGCTCAGTATATTATCATTTAAGGCTAGGTCTTCCAACCGTGCCTCTGAAACCTTCTTCTCCATAAGCATGTGGTATATTTGACCCCATTTGAACTTGGGTTTTGCCCCAATGATGATATTTGTATCTTCATAGATTATTTCTACCCTTCATGTGGGTGATAGAGTCTGCGTCTGAGTCATAATCTATGATCTTCGCCTTATTTTTCCCCTTTTTTGTCATGCTATTTGGCATAAGAGTTGAATCCAATAACACAAAAAAAATGTTTCATCATGTATATCATTAAACAACTTATGCATTCAAATGAGAAAATAAAAGACTATGATATGCTAGGCAAACCGCTTAAGAAACAACACTAGTATTCTTCATTAACCCGCTATCTTCTCCCATCGTGGTAAGAAAAATAACCCGCAGATCAGTAGGTCAAAAATTAGGTAGAAAAATCCCTGCACAGGTAGCCCTCAGCCTCTGGAATCTATAATGGAAGAAATAACTCAAAATCCTACGATACCCTTCCTCCCATAGACACAAAAATTCTAAGCGGCTCACATCCTGCAGGCAGTGATCCGAGGCTTGACGATGGCGATGCCCTAGGTTAAAAACACTAGGATCAACATCCCACAGCTATAAGATACAATACTAAACCCTACAAGGTTTACTTGAAACAAGGAATATGTAGCCTCTACTATCGCCTAGAGGTGAGAAACAAGTCATCTCCATGACGGCAAAAAGTTCGGGCCTCTAGAGGTTCATCATGATCTAATAGGTTTTGCTGGAACAATGCCTATGAACTACAAGGTGAAGCTCCAAGAGCAGGTAAGGTGGCCATGGAAAGTTTAAAACCTTGAAAAGGGAACAACAAGACCTAAAATGTAGGGGGGAGCACCCTTTTAAACCTAAAAACAATATACCTACCCTCCCTTGCATGGCGTATTGACAACTAACAGCTCCAAGCTCAACTAAAATAAAAAAACCTATAGAAGGTAAATGGAAACCTACCTAGTAGGAGACAGGCTAGACACACAGTCGTAGGTTCTTGGGCTGATGTGCCACGTGAGTGTAATGTCCCCATTTTTTATAATTGCAGAGCAGGACAATTCCATCAATCCTACTAGTTCCCTAGGTTGGGTGGAAAGATTGAGAAGTTAATAAGGGATCTAATTAATGGTGTTTAGTCATTAGAAGGAATAAATATATATTTAATGGATTTAATTAAATGAGTACAAGTGAAAAATGAAATGGCTATGGATAATGGAGACACATGGAGACTATGGGGCCCAGTCAAGCAAGAATTCTTATGTTAAATGGCATCCTCCTCCTGCAATCTCGAATCTATGGTAAGCCTAATGTTTTTTGATGGATTATAAGTTTAATATACTTGTCCATATACTTCATAGGTCGAATTTGGGATAAATTGTAACTTACATGGGGAGAGGAAGAGCCAAATGGGAGTTTCATGGACACTTGGCTAGATTCCCCTTACATTTATGACATCTATGAAACCAATGATGAAGATTATATGAAATTTATTATACAAGTAAGATATAAAGGCTAACATCTAACATATATGACATGTCAGGTCAAAATATACCATCTAAGAGAGCTCTCATGTGAGTTTGGGAATCTCAATGGGATCCTACTCAAATTTGGGGAAGGTGGAAGGCTAGGAAAGAGAGGACACATGTCAATTCGTGAGCACACACCCTAATTCGACTTGGATTGATTTTGAAGATGGATTGGGAACCTTATAATTCTAAGGAATTTTATAAAATACAGGAAGCAACCAAGAGAATGGATTTTGATCATTTGAGAAATTGTCGTTTGTGAATTGTGAGAGCTAGTGGATGACCAGTTTTCTTGCCTTAGCCAATTTCGAAGGTGAAATATTCTCATCCAAGTTGATGTTTAGAAAGGCCACTCAGGTATTTCATGGATATTTAATGAATTATTATTTGCAGGTGTAATCTACAAGAAATCATGTGGATTATTCTATTGTAGCACTCTCTCTCAACTATTTCTAGTTTTCACACCATATTCATGCCAATGAAGGGATTGCGCTTTGGGTGAGCTATTGATCTCTTTGGGGAAGATTATAATTCCCATTATCTTATGTTATGATTTATATTATCTATATTTGACATTCAGAATACTCTTAGGTCAAAATACCCAAAATAATTAATGTAAAAATGTTGAACAATGAAGAAATAATGTCATTTCCCCACTATCTTGTTGTGAACCATTCTAATGCTTATTATCTTGAATTGGGAGAGAATTTAATTGTCTATTTATGATTGTAATCAGTTCTACATTCTCTTTTATTCATTCTCAAAAAGTTTCAAGTCATAATTCCCAAGATTTGTATGTCAAAATGACTTTTAATGAGCAAACAATGACCATTCCCACTCTATTTTGATATATGCCATTGTAATGCTTATTATTTCGAATGGGGGAATGTATCTCTGATTAATGTATTATGTATGGACTTTAATTAATGTGTATTTCAAGTCTCAGGTTCAGTATTTAAGCATTGGATGCCATTTTACTCATTTTTATTGCATTGGGAGAAGATTTGGTGCATTTTCCCCAAGGGTCGAAATTGTGACTTGGGAGTTGTTTTGGAAAGAGTCGTCAAGCTTGTATAAATTGAACCATTATGAATATGAGACTTTGAAAAGGTCCGTTATATATTTCCAGCCTCTTTTCAGAAATTCGAGTGACTTTGGGATCATTTGTGAAGCCATTTTCGACAATTTTCTGGGGGGAATTGGAGCCCTAATTTGCTAGTAAAGAATCCTACTTTGAACAGAATATCAAAGAAGTTTTCAGAATTAATTGGGGGGTCCTTAAACATATATGAACATAAAATTTAAGTTCTAATATCAGTCATGTACCTTCATAGAAAATTTGGGAGCATTTGGGAAATTTGGAGGTCTACACATCAGAACTAGTCAAGAGCCAAAATTGTGAAAATTTTGAAAAAATTGCTCATTTAATAAAATTTCAAAAAAGGGAAATTACAGTTAGCTCCAATGGCGGTTTCTACCACTCATGCGAAAGTATAGAATAGGATAAAAATCATGACTAACAGTTTTCAAACTTATGTTCAATCACACAGTGGTGAACAAAACCTTTCAACTGGTGTATAAATAGATATCCACAGGTAAAAACCAATAAAGATGGTAGGTGGGCCCTTAAAACTGCACACGCAAGTTAAAACGATGTTGGTTCCAAACATAGTGCATTGAAACATTGCTGATAAATCAAAATGAAAACATCCCCGACAACGACGACTCTATTACCCCAACACGACCGAAACTATCGTCTCGAAACTTGACAAGGCGTCCACCTTCCATCGCGGCTTCAACAGTCAAAATGCATCGAAAAGAAATCATGGAAGACTACCATGGTAGCAACTCAAAGCCGAAAAATCTTCTATCAAAGAGGGCTTGGTGAGGATCATGTGGCTGATGAAGAACCTTCTTCACCGTTGAAGTAGAAAAGAGAAACATCTCCCGACGTAGTGGATCGCACAAAAACCAAAGACAAGGATCAGCAGAGAAGAGAAAAATGTCCACCATAGCGGCAAAGAAACAACAAAATTGCCTGACAAAGTGGTACAAAAAGGATCGGAAGTAGCTATGACATTCAAATCATGATCCCACCCATCATTGTGGCTTTGATCTCTGAAATCTTCCGAAGTAACAGGGATAAAATGACCGGTTGCACTTTAAACACATCCTCTACTTTAACGGCTTGAAAATAAGGATCGATCCACTGTTACGGCTATATTCTCCACAAACTTTCACTATGGTGGCTCCAACAAAACAAGCAAAGCACAATGAAAATATCAGCCATTGTAGCAGCTCCAGACTCAAGAAACCATCCGTTGTAGCAGATTAAACATGAAGATCCATCTGATGTAGCGGCTCACAAGAAACTTTCCTTCCTTAGTAAAAAAACCAAAATCTTGAAACTTTCCCATGATAAAAACAAGCCATTAATGTTGGATTTCAAAATTCAAATTGCCTAAGAAGCAAAATTAAAATTTCAAAAGGGGCACCCTAAAAAAATGCTAAATTTTTTGGGGGTAGTAGATGCAGTAGCAACACTCTCCTACATTTCATCTTTTTTACTCATCACAAAATTCATTGTGTAAGTGTCTCAAAATATCCATATAAGTCGAGGGATGCATGTTTTTTCAGTTTTCAATTACATCTAACGTATCAAAAGAGACCCTCATTACCTTGCACATATTCTTATCTAACTTATTAATGTTTATTTTCTATTTATTATTAAATATACAAAGTATCAACAAAAATTACAATAATATTTACCAAAAATTTTAAAAAATATATATAACTTTCAATGTATTTAAAATTAAATAAAAAATCAATAAATAAAAACTTAATTACTTTCTCTTATTTTACTTTCATTTATTTGATAATATAATATTTAAATCAAAATAATATATNATATATAACTTTGAATGTATTTAAAATTAAATAAAAAATCAATAAATAAAAACTTAATTACTTTCTCTTATTTTACTTTCATTTATTTGATAATATAATATTTAAATCAAAATAATATATATCTTAATCCAATAATAATATTTATTTAAAATATTTTATATTTTTTGAAAACCAACAATATATCATCATCTATATAATATATTATTATATCATCATCCATATTTAATTAATATAATAAAGTATATCTTAATTACTATTACTTTTCTTTATTACTACTTTAATATATAAATCAAAATGGTATATATACCAATCCAATTATCATATATATATAAAAGGATTTCAAATTCAACAAATCCAACAATGTATATCATGATTGATACAACATTTGTTATAACAGAATGTATATTAATTACTGGTAAACTACATAATGCGTACGTGTACATGCAAGTATAAAATAAAGTGTAATATTATAAAATCTTATTTTTAAATTTAAAACCTAACTTGGTGACAACTTTAAAAATAAATATTAATATTACAACAATAATATAATAATATGTAAATGAAAGTTTAAGATCTTTTAAAGAATATTATATTTAAATCTAAATAACTATTTTCTTTGTCTTTTAAAATCTAACTTTAACTTTAAAAAAAATACTAATATTTCAATAATATTATAATAATATGAACATGAAAGTATAAGATCTTTTAATAATAAAGAATTTTATATTTAAATTTAAATAACTATTTTCTTTAAAGTGTCCGAAAGAACCGGCTATCCAAATATGATGCAATGGGAACGCGCATGGAGGCGAAAATGACCCCCAAGGAGCCCAACGAAAGTGTCCAACTTGCCTCAAACAACATCCACGATGTTGGAGTAAGGTAGATGGAGTAGGAACGTATTTTTTTTTGTTTATTTCAATGTTTTTTTTATTGTTTTTCAAATAAAATACAAAATTAAAAAAAAAATTGAAAATCAATTGAAATGGGAAAAAATTGATATTGCGGGTACAAATTACCTAAACACAATGACAAATACCAGTGAACCATCCCAATACAGGAATGAAACAAACTAGTCAGAGGACCCAAACCCCGAATTAAATGAAGAAAACCCCGAGGATGAATTACATGAGGATTTAAACCAATTAAGAAATTTGAGTGCTGAACTAAAGAACACCTAGGAGCCCTCTCGGGTTTCCCTCGCCGCATCACTAAAAAACATAATAGAATCTATCAACATTGCCCACAATGAGATAACCATTTTGAGCGAATATAGGGCCCAGATGAAAGAGAATTATGGCACTGGTATATCCAAAGAGGATATAAAAAACCTGAATATTAAAAAATCCCAACTGTGGAGCAAATTTACAGATCCTAGAACAGGGAGGCCTCTAGATGTGAGGAAGAGGTGAGTTTGCATGGATTGGTGTAATTACCAACCATGGAGACAAAAATGGAGGAAGAGGTGGTCCATGGTTTTTGATAAGACTCCATGCAACAATGTCTAGGTCCCACAGTATTTTCTAAGGAAACTGTGAGATGAGTTTGTGTTAGGGTTCCATGTTAAATACTTCGACATCATCGAGTTCTAGGGCGCTGGTTTTGGCTTATCCCAAGATCGACCTCACACCCATCAGATTCCATGCAGAGAACCTCCTGCACCTAGGCGAGAGACAAAACCGCTTCCTCAAACCCCTGGGTTAGCTAGCAGGCTAGATGAGATCCATGATTCTGCTAGACATGCCACAAAACACCTTCTCAAGCATACCACATTTGTTGCTATGTCCTCGTAGAGCGATTAGGAACACCTCGAGAGACACACTTCTACATGGTCTACTAGTGGTGGGCTAGGGAGAACAGCTACAGGTGGTATCCAAGGTGATCAATCCAGCTCAATGGGACCAGTGCCACATCTGTGCTCTCGTTGTGGGCATCCATGCCATGTTCCCATGCAAGAGCATGCCAAAGAGAGCTACCTACACCAAGGTTAGTTATTGTTTTATTTAATGTTCAAGTATTGATTATACATTATGCAATCTCATAATTTATAATAAATTTATCTTAGAATCATATGTTGATGACTTGATTTTTTTTAATGTACAACTATTCAGTGCTGAGTCTTCAACACTCAAGTAGGAGGACGCTGGTTCCTTCAACCTAGATAGAGCCATGGCAGCTGCAGAGGACATCGTGAAAGCATACACATAGGTATTTTTCTTTTAGTAATTAAATTTAATGTTAGCATTTAATATTGTCATCCAATGTAGTTAATATTTATTAATTGAATCTAAATATTTTTGTGCAAATGAACAGGTGTCCGCA
>LPNX010909393.1:0-102993 GCA_001517045.1 Pseudotsuga menziesii
GCTATGGAAGAGGAGCGCGTTCTTTTTCTATGTAACATGAGCGTGTTCCTAAAAAGTGAGGTTGCATCTAAAAGGTCCCTCAACTTCTTGCACACTCCCTTAACAATTGTAACAAATACAAATTGATTTATTATTATTTAATCTTCAACAAATTTCCTTGGACTTGATTTAGATCTCCAAATCAATACTAATTTATATATGAATCATACTCAAAGTTAATTTCCCAATTAAATCAACACGCTCCTTTGCTTTGCAAGACATGAATGTGGGTAGCTCCTCTTATTTGAATCTTAATAAACGTTGTGATTGCAATATCTAGCACTATTTTTTCTACAACACCCTATCTCTTTGTCTTGGAATATGGAAGAATGAAGACTAGCCTTTGCCTGTAGTTTCAGCATTCAATATTTCTCTTAGAAATTGTTGTGTTTGCTTCCTTGTTGTTATAAGGGATAACAAACTTGGTATCCAACCAGTGAAGGAGTACAACAATTGACTACAAAGAAGGCCCCTTTTTCCTAATCCATGTAATGGAGATTTGCACTCTCACAATAAGTATATGTTGAGTTTTATAGTCTCCCATCCTCACCAAGAAAATGATGATATTATATTCTAGTTTGACAATGATAATTATTTATTATGAGAGTTTGAAAATTGTGGCACCTATCTCTCTTCATAGACCTCCTCCTTCCTTAGGATACAACGCCACTCTGAGGCTTAGCCAACACTACAAAACTGGAAGTAATTTTCTCAAACAACACTATTGAATTCTTCAGCTTGAGATTGGCTCCTTGTAGCTAGAAAATCTGGATGGTGGCCGAGTACTTAGGGTCATCAATATCCATGTTTTGTGATCAATATTTCCATTAACAAAAGAATTAGGGTAAAATGGCAAATCGATATCCATGTTTTGTCAATATTTCCATTTTACGCCTGCGGGGGATGAGGCAGGCGAAAAGGGGGTGTGAGGGAGGTGAGCGGGGGGTGATGGGTAGGGGATAGGGGAGGAAGGAGGTGGCGAGGGAGGTGCATGGAAGGGGATGGGGGAGGAAGGGGGTGTTGGGGGAAGAGAAGGCGGGGAGGGGGAGGAAGATGGCTGAGCTTAACCAGCATGTACGTTCATGCTGGTTAAGCCTGGCATGAGTCAAAGAATTCATGGACGGAGTCCCTCCCGGATGCCGGATTTTTTTGAAACTTCCGGCTGTAGCCCAATTAATGAAGGTTGTACCAAGCGGCAGCTTGGGTGTCCTCTCAGCCGTCACCTCAGCCGTATGGAAACATTACAATCTTTGGAGAAGTTTTCGGCACAGGGATGCGTGAAGCTGAAGAGCATACGAGGGTTGAGCAGGCCACAAACCTTCAATGGTTGGATGTTAGTCAGTGCTCTGAGTTGGAAGCGCTGCCAACTATGGAAACATTGCAATATTTGGAGGGGTTGTGGGCAGAGGGATGCGTGAAGGTGAAGAGCATACGGGGGTTGGAGCAGGCGACAGAGCTTCGCTGGTTGGATGTTAGTCAGTGCTCTGAGTTGGAAGCGCTTCCAAGTATGGAAACATTGCATTCTTTGGAGGTGTTGCTGGCAGAGGGATGCCTGAAGGTGAAGAGCATACGGGGTAGGAGCAGGCGACAGAGCTTCGATGGTTGGATGTTAGACAGTGCTCTGAGTTGGAAGCGCTGCCAAGTATGGAAACATTGCAATCTTTGGAGGAGCTGCGGGCACAGGGATGCACGAAGCTGAAAAGCATACGGGGGTTGGAGCAGGCGACAAAGATTCGATGGTTGGATGTTACTCAGTGCTCTAAGTTGGAAGCGCTGCCAAGTATGGAAACATTGCAATATTTGGAGGCGTTGTCGACAGAGGGATGCGTGAAGGTGAAGAGCATACGGGGGTTGGAGCAGGCGACAAAGCTTCAATCGTTGGATGTTAGTGACTGCTTGGAGTTGGAAGCGCTGCCAAGTATGGAAACATTGCAATCTTTGGAGGAGTCGCTGGCAAAGGGATGCGTGAAGCTGAAGAGCATACAGGGGTTGGAGCACGCCACAAAGCTTCGATTGTTGGATGTTAGTCAGTGCTCTGAGTTGGAAGCGCTTCCAAGCATGGAAACATTGCAATCTTTGGAGGTGTTGCTGGCAAAGGGATGCCTGAAGCTGAGGAGCATACGGGGGTTGAAGCAGGCGACAGAGCTTCGATTGTTGAATTTTAGACAGTGCTCTGAGTTGGAAGCGCTGCCAAGTATGGAAACATTGCAATCTTTGGAGGAGCTGCGGGCACAGGGATGCGCGAAGCTGAAGAGCATACGGGGGTTGGAGCAGGCGACAAAGTTTCAATCGTTGGATGTTAGTGGTTGCTGTGAGTTAGAAGAGGTAGAAGTTGTTGAATATTGTAGGTGGCTGAAGAAGTTTGATATGTATGGATGTTCGAGACTACAGTGTCTCGTGTGGGAGTAGTGGAATTGCTGCCCAGAGTAGATGAAAACAAAACAGAAGCCCGCTGCGCGAAGTAGATAACTGTTAACTTTTTTACTTATTGTTACATGTTTTTTTCTTGCAATATGATTATCTACATTGTAATGTTCTTTGTTAGTTATGAGAGAGATACTAGATTATTATGAAAGTTTTTTTAGTTATTGGAATTTTTTTATAACTAACAGATTACTTTTAATTTTTTATTCATGGTTACATTTTTTTTCGTGCAATATGATTATCTACATTGTAATGTTTTTTTTGAAGGTATGAGACATACTAGATTATGATAGTTTTTTATATGATTAAATGCATATGCTTATTCTTTAAAGCATGTACTTAACATTATAAAATTTGTGTTTTTTATTATTATTATTATTTTAAATTTAAATTTATTAATTTACTCTTTTTTATTATATATTTTATATTTCATTTACTATTTATCTTTTGAAACTTTGGACATATAAATGCATATGCTTATTCTTTAAAGCATGTACTTAACATTATAAAATTTGTGTTTTTTATTATTATTATTATTTTAAATTTAAATTTATTAATTTACTCTCTTTTATTATATATTTTATATTTTATTTACTATTTATCTTTTGAAACTTTGGACATTGATATGTGTGATATTTTCTATGCTTGTTAATGCACACTTATATATAAATTTATACATGTGTGTATATATGTTGTTTCATTGATCATGAGACTCTTACTTGTGTCCTTTGGAAATGATTTGGCATTTTTGAATTATTATGATTTGATTTATCAATATGATGATAGTTGACATGTGATTGGTTATGATAAGATGAGCCTATGTTGTGGATTAGGATATTATGTTATTATGCCTCGATCTTTTAACATGAATATGTTATATTATTTTTATTATAAATAAATTCTATGAACTATGTATGACATTGTTAAATAGTTATGACTTGTGGTAGGTTGACCAAACCCATAGGAATGTTTTGGAAGGAGTTTGGACTTGTGGCATAGGTAAAGGGGTATTAAGGCTAAATAATCCTCATTGAGTTGGAATCCTTAATTTAAATGTTATGAATAATAGAAATGCTATGCATGTTGATATGAGATCATACTGGCCACATTTTATGTAGGAAATCTGTCAAGTAGTTGAATGAAATGGGTGTATGAATGTATGAGGAGACTTCGAGATGGGAGCAAGACAAATGAGCCCATGATGGTAAACTATTGTTATGAATTTATTTGATTATGGACTATGATGAGTGATTATGCACATCTTTCTGGTGTGTGTGTTCATGAATGTGCATGACACTAGGTAGAGCATTATCAACTAGCCACCACATGGATGTGACACACAACCAACATAGGTTTGGCATGTTGATGGTGGGGGTGGGGTATAGGTGCTAGGGTTTGATGCTCAAAGTTTATATAGGTGTGGTGTAATTGAGAGGAGACCCATATGGAAAATATGTATGATTTTAGGGAACCAAGTAGAGATGACATGCCTACCTTGAGGAATTTCCAACAATGGGAGGAAGCTTACCTCACAATTATGCTTCAAGGTGGGGGGACACAATAATGATACAAATTCCTTATTCCCCCAAGAGGCTTAGACCTTCACCAAATTGAAAGGTTGCACCTATTAACTACATGTGTCTCTATTAATTGGGTCTAGCCCGAGTTGTTTTAGGATGGAGTCCTATTATCCCCATGTAGGTTCTATTCCCATAAGTTACATGTTGAGCTCATAATGAATATATTGTTGTAACAAATTTAAACCTTATTGTCAGTCAAATTATAAGGTAACAATTTATGCTACATTTGTCATCAATCCGAGTTTGTAAACTTATAAGGTGCAAGGCAAAGTATATGTACAGATAAGTCCTAAAGTGATTCAAAAACTATAAAATAAACCCATTGATTGTCACATAACTATTGAAAACAAATATTACAAATACAAATCAAGTTAATTCATCCTAAGATATTATTCAATATTGAATACATTCCGTTATGATATCCTAAGTTAGAAATGCATGTTGATTCATATAACCCGATGATCACCAATACTTTGTGAGTCCCATTTTAATGGAGTAGATCAATGCTTAGAAAAACATCTCATTAGAGACAAGTCTAAAACAACACATAACTACAAACATGAACCCCTGAGATCAATGTTATCCAACTATGAATTGTTAAAGCATAAATTTGGGTTAGCATGCATAGCCAACAATACTCTACAAGTTTCTCTTTTAGATGATATTAATTCAAGAATGCATGAAGTAAATCTCTTTAAATCACCACAACAATTCAGATTCAGATTCTACTATTATCAAAAAATAAAACTAATGTTAGATTACCCAAACGATACCCTACTAAAAATATGTATTGCAAGAATACAAGCTATAGGAAACATTCATAAAAATATAGCATATTGTTTTCAGAGAGCTATAACACACTCACATAGAAAATAAACCTATAGACGCACACACCACTCTTCAAATAAATAATGAACACACAAGGTCATTGTTTCTAAGAGGAAGGGGGGGCTACCTTCTCTTAGAAACATGGCCACTACTTTTAATTAAAACTTAGAAATAACAGTTAAAGATGCATAAGAACCCAACTTCAATAAATCATAATGAAAGAGTATTGTAAGTATGAATCTCTACTATAATGCATCGAAATTAATAATTTATTATCAATTTATGTAGAGATATTTTATTTATTACTTTTGACTAAAAATAAAAAATTAAACAATTATAATGAATTATTCAGTTATTAATAAAAAGATACTCAATAAAACAAAAATGGAATAGTCGTTGAACAGTGAGGCATATTCGCCAATTATGGTGAATGTTCAACAACTATGAAAACCATAAATGCCTACTCAATGGGAAGCAAAACTAGGGGGCAATGCATGAGAGAATGCACAAAAAAGGTAAATCATCACCCCATGCAAACTCAAGGTTTTATGGGAGAAACATGGAATTACCAACCATAAATGCATACACCTCCATTGTTAAAGTACAAGTATTTAATCATAAACATAGTACATAGTATTAATTAGTTGTTCACATTACTATCTCAATTTTCATTACAAACTTTAACAATATAATAAACCATTTTTTTCTTTGTTTTTCATAAAAAAAAATTATCACTTTTTTTTTAAATCACATCTTAAACCAATAAAATAAATGGATAAAAAAATAAAAATATTAATTTTTTATGTCAACCTTTAACAATCCTATTTTCTAACAATAATAAAATATAAATTAAATTAATGCATATCATACAGACTTATATCAAAGGCCACTACAAACCTTTGTATCCTTTAAGCATAATAAACATTAATATTGTTAATGGTTATTTGTTATTCCGTGCTACTCTTCTTCCTTTAAGCATAATAAGCATTAATATTGTAATGGTTATTTGTTCTTCCGTGCTACTCTTCTTTTAAATGTTACTCTGTTTGTTAATTTTTTTTTATAGTTTTATATATTTAAACATTTTAAATAAATATTTAAGTTTTATTAATGAAATAAAATGATTTAAAGTAAATGAAATATAAAATATATAATAAAAGATAGTAAATTAATAAATTTAAATTTAAAATAATAATAATAATAATAATAATAAACACAAATTTTATAATGTTAAGTACATGCTTTAAAGAATAAGCATATGCATTTAATCATATAAAAAACTATCATAATCTAGTATGTCTCATACCTTCAAAAAAAACATTACAATGTAGATAATCATATTGCACCAAAAAAAAATGTAACCATGAATAAAAAAAAATTAAAAGTAATCTGTTAGTTATAAAAAAATTACAATAACTAAAAAAACTTTCATAATAATCTAGTATCACTCTCATAACTAACAAAGAACATTACAATGTAGATAATCATATTGCAATTAAAAAAATGTAACAATAAGTAAAAAAGTTAACAGTTATCTACTTCGCGCAGCTGGCTTCTGTTTTGTTTTCATCTACTCTGGGCAGCAATTCCACTACTCCCACATGAGACACTGTAATCTCGAACATCCATACATATCAAACTTTTTCAGCCACCTACAATATTCAACAACTTCTACCTCTTCTAACTCACAGCAACCACTAACATCCAACGATTGAAGCTTTGTCGCCTGCTCCAACCCCCGTATGCTCTTCAGCTTCGCGCATCCCTGTGCCCGCAGCTCCTCCAAAGATTGCAATGTTTCCATACTTGGCAGCGCTTCCAACTCAGAGCACTGACTAACATTCAACAATCGAAGCTCTGTCGCCTGCTTCAACCCCCGTATGCTCCTCAGCTTCATGCATCCCTTTGCCAGCAACACCTCCAATGATTGCAATGTTTCCATACTTGGAAGCGCTTCCAACTCAGAGCACTGACTAACATCCAACAATCGAAGCTTTGTGGCGTGCTCCAACCCCTGTATGCTCTTCAGCTTCACGCATGCCTTTGCCAGCAACTCCTCCAAAGATTGCAATGTTTCCATACTTGGCAGCGCTTCCAACTCCAAGCAGTCACTAACATCCAACGATTGAAGTTTTGTCTCCTGCTCCAACCCCCGTATGCTCTTCACCTTCACGCATCCCTCTGCCGACAACGCCTCCAAATATTGCAATGTTTCCATACTTGGCAGCGCTTCCAACTCAGAGCACTGAGTAACATCCAACCATCGAAGCTATGTCGCCTGCTCCATCCCCCGTATGCTTTTCAGCTTCGTGCATCCCTGTGCCCGCAGCTCCTCCAAAGATTGCAATGTTTCCATACTTGGCAGCGCTTCCAACTCAGAGCACTGTATAACATCCAACCATCGAAGCTCTGTCGCCTGCTCTTACCCCCCGTATGCTCTTCACCTTCAGGCATCCCTTTGCCAGCAACACCTCCAAAGAATGCAATGTTTCCATACTTGGAAGCGCTTCCAACTCAGAGCACTGACTAACATCCAACCAGCGAAGCTCTGTCGCCTGCTCCAACCCCCGTATGCTCTTCACCTTCACGCATCCCTCTGCCCACAACCCCTCCAAAGATTGCAATGTTTCCATACGGCTGAGGTGACGGCTGAGAGGACACCCAAGCTGCCGCTTGGTACATCCTTCATTAATTGGGCTACAGCCGGAAGTTTCAAAAAAATCCGGCATCCGGGAGGGACTCCGTCCATGAACTCTTTGACCCACGCCAGCCAGCTGGCTTAACCAGCATGAACGTACATGTTGGTTAAGCTCAGCTGAGGAAGATGGTGGCGGGGGAGAAGATAGGGTGAGCGGGAAATTTAGTTAGGGTTTTTTGTTTTTATTTTATTTTGTTTTTTAATTTTTTAATTAATTTTTGTAATTTTTCCATTTTTTTAATTCTAATGTGTTTTAAAATGTTTATGCGGTTTTTTTTAAAAAAAATTTTGAATTTTTTTTTTAATAATATTTTTAGTATGGTTTTTTAAACTAACATTTTATTATAAAAAATTCATTGTTCAATAAAAAAAATTCAGTTTTTTTTTATTTTTTTAAATAAATGTTTAAAAATAATAAATATAAAACAAAAATAAAAATGGGAGAGGTGAGTGATGGCCACGAAGAGGGAAGACCCTACTTTTCAACATCATGGTTTCAAAAATGTTGTGATATTAGCACTACTTTTCGATTTAGAGGTCGATTTTAAGATTTTTCTACCAATAACACTCATTTTTAAGACTATTCTTTCAAACAAGGTATAATTTTAGCCTTTGAAAAAACCAATGTGTCGCTAGTAGCATTAATTTTTTATTCAAGGGTTCATTTTAAGGCAATTGTTAGCAACGATATGGGTTTTTAAGGTAATGGTTGTATTTTTAACCTTATAACAAAAACGAGTTCTACTGGTAGCATCAATTTTCAATTTGAAGGTTGATTTTGGTGTTTTTGACACACATAAAAGGATTTTTAGGGCTAGATTTCTCGTTGTGAGTATATAGTTCTCATCAAGTTGTATAATGTGTTTTTAGTGAAATATGATGTTTTGGACACCTTTCCAACATCAATCGAAGGTTTGTGGTATGGTCTTTTACCAAGCCATAAACGGTCTAGCCATCCATATAGACCGATAAGAAATTATGAATGAAATATTTGAATGGAACAAGAACTAACTTTAAAAAAATCGCGGGCGCATTCTTGAGACCGAATGGCATCACAATGCACTGAAAACATCCCATTTCTGTTACGAATGTGGTTTTGTGTTAATCTTCGTTTGTAATCCTTATCTGGTGATAGCCTAAAAATCCATCCCTGAATGAGTAGACTTACTGTCCTCCTACCCCTTCCAGTACTTCATCAGTAAATGGTGTGGGAAACGGATCATGAAGAATTGCATCATTCAATTTCCTCAGATCGACGCAGATCCTGATTTTGCTAGTCTTTTTGTCCTGAACAACCATCGGGTTGATCCATCATGATTCTTCGACGGGTTTGATAATCCTTGCATCCATCATCCGTTCTAATTTGTCCTTGATGCGCTCTTTGTATCCAGGATTCAACCTATATGGTCGATGCTTTATTGGTTTCACATCAGGTTTTAGAGGGATCTTCATTTCGCCCAAGTCCCCTGAAATTCCTTTCATCTCAGAAAATTTTGTCGAAAATAAATCCTGAAACTCATGTAGTAGGTCGGTGACCTTCCCCATTGTCGAATCATCCCAATAGTCTCCAATACTAGAAAACTTTGGGTTTTCCATTGTCCCAATATTGACCTTCTTTATATTCAACAACTGCTTGAATTTGTTTAATGGTATTTATGGTGACTCGATGTCACGACTTCCTTTTGACTCTGGGACATAGACAACTCTTGGATCATCCTCATCATCGGGTTTTCCTAACACATTGTAACACTCCATCATCGTATGCAGTGTTGGTGTCCATTATGGTCCCATCGCTAGACCAGTCGAAACTATATCCAATACCTTGTTGCAGATGCCCTGTAGTGCACTATGGATAAACGAATTTTCGTTCGCAAAACTGAAAGTATTACTGAAGCTAGTAGTCATTTCTTCTTTAGTTGTTGTTTCCTATCGAATTTCTGCAGAGACATGCCATCTCCGTGGTGTTTCATCTAGTGTGTGGATGAACGCATGAACCCATTCCTCCTTTGGCCTTAGTTTCCATGTTGTTTGACATGTCACCAAATGGTCGGTTGGATTATTTGTTCCATCGTATTTCTTTCCTTCGTAGTATTCATCCTCCCCAAATCGAACCTCCATCAGTCATTGACGTATTTTCTAGTTTTCTATCGATGTTTTGTGTGTATCCACCATCTTGCCAGAGTAGCCTTTAGTGCTTATTCCAGTGCCAACAAGCATTGTGGTTCTTATACTCTTATCTTTGAATTCATCGATGAAGACTGCCAATTTAGGTAGTCCTTTGTATGTTGGAAGATCAGATACTTCTTTCGCTACCCATTTCATCGATTGAGTGATTCGTATGCACTTCTTGATTGATACTTCATGCAATTGGTTCTATTAATTTTCTAGTGCTTCGTCAAAGTTTGAAGACGTTGAACTGATACTTCACCATCACATATCTCCATCCGTAGTGGGATTGATTTAGTCTTTGGAGACATTGTAAGTGTTATCCCATCCTCCCACGACTTGATATTTTATTGGTTTGATGTATCGTTGTCTTTCAAGGGGATCTAGTGGGGCGATGAACCTCGTGTCATGATTCTCGAATGTCATCATCATTTTCTTGAATTTGATAATGTCCAAGTTTTCCATTTCCCACCCGATTCCCAACAACGCAAGGTATGGGTTGGTTTTTTCGATGATCTTGATAACATAGAAATATGCATATGTCTTCAAACCTTCTAATTCAACAGGTAGTTGAGGCACTCGGCCAATCGGTGAAACTTTGGCTTGATTTTCCAAACGAAGTTGCACTAGTGACTAGACTAGATTTGGTTTCCCCATCATTTCCCACGTCTGTTTGGTTAGGATGTTCATGTACAACCCTAGATCCAAAATGATGGAATCTACATCATATTCACCAATCGAGACATTCATTCTCATTTCCCTTCCTATTTTCTTCTTTTGTAACCAGTTGAGTGGGTGATCTTGTCATCCTTCTTCCTGTCGATACATAACATTTTCTATCTCTTCTAACACATCATGGTCATTGGCTATGGGTGATCTTGTCATCCTTCTTCCTGTCGATACATAACATTTTCTATCTCTTCTAACGCATCATGGTCATTGGCTAACGTTATACAACATTCTAGAAAACATTTCATGGTACTGACCTTAATTTGCGACTTTGGTGAGTTTTTTGAACCAAATATCGGTGGCATGCTCTTAGTCAATGCATCTCTTGCATCGAAGAAGGTCTCTTTTTGGCTCCTACATCGAATTGTACTTTATTTCAAGCTGCAGGACAGACATTTAATAGTGGTCCATCATCTCATGTCATATCTCCTCCTCTTGTTACTAGGATGACATGTGTTGGTTAACTCCTTATTTCAACTGATATCTTCTACACGACCAAGATCTTGATTATGACTTGTGTTCTGGTTTGGTTGCGGTTATGGCGAATTATTAGCTTGTCATTTCACAATTAGTTGCGTACATTCTTCGACAATGTGATCACTTGCACTACAATAAGTACAATGAGATGCTAGATTCAGGCAATCCCTCTAATAGTGTCCCAACACTCCACAATTATAGCAAGTAATTGGTCCTCGACCTCAACCAAATCCTCTGTTATGACCTTCGCAGAATCCTCCTTGGCATCCTCCTTGCTGTTGATACACCGTCTGATTGTACTGTGGTTGTTTGAATTGTTGTTGTGGCTTACTATACTGTGATTGTGGTTTATTATACTATGGTTGTGGTTGATTATATTGCGGTTGTGGTTGAGGTATCTCCGTTGGACATTGCTCTTCTCCTTTCATAAAGTATGTATCCATAGTTCTTTCTTGGAGAAAATCATAAGCTCTGCAATCCTTTTCTTCATGACCAACTGACCGATAGAAGTTATAGAAAATATTAGCTAGTTTCGACAAAACCTTCTGTAAGTACACACATTCCTCTTACCGATGTCCTTTTTTTTGACAGATTCGTCATCATGACATTTTTCCTTGGCTCAGTGGATTAGGTGCCCCTGACTGCAAGTATTCATGGAACTCGGGACACTAATCCTTATGATTTCCTTTAGACCAAAATCGACTGCACCATATTTCTTCATGGACCTCTTTTCCCTTCTTAATATCCTACAGTTGGATAGTAAGGTTCACCAACTGTGACTAAATATGGTTCATGCAAATCCCTGTTTCACTGATTGGTGAAGCCTCCAACTTCATCGCAATTTCCAAGGCTTCCTCTTGGGATGCGATCTTTTGTTGCATCAACGCCATGTGGATGTGGGGTACCGAGGATGCAATGAACCATTCCTTAGGTTGTACATCACTCATTCTGAAGCTAATCTTGGCCATCAAAGTTTTGAATCGTTGATCAAAATTCCACACCGATTCATTGGGGAATTTCTTTATTTCCTTTAGTTCTGTTATATACTGTGATTCTTATTTCAGTTTCTTAAATTCCTCGATCAGTCCAATCCCGATTTGTGCTAGGGTCTTCTGTGGATTCCCCGTCGGTATTTGAACACATTACATATACCATTCCAATGCACGAACCTGAAAGGTCTTCGCTAGTTGTCCTTTATTTATATCATCATCTTGTACTTGTTGCACTGTCCATACTGCTTCACTTAAGAACCAATATTTCTCGAGATCCTTAGTTCCATTACCTTGAAACAAGGGTATCTTTACATCGTCACCCACCATCCTAGATCTTCTCCCGGTTTTTGTCGTTTCGCTATTATTACCATTGTGCTAACACACATGAAAACCCTGTGAAGAAATTGTGTTTCTTCCTCCTAATTTTGGCGTAGTGCAAAGAGATATAGGTACGTTATAGATTTGGGTCAGTCTCCTCCAGTTCAGGGGTCTCCTGGTCATTTCCTTCATCACTTTAGGGTCTATTAGTCCCTTGTGGTCACTTCTCCTAGTTTCTTGTTCCCATCACACCACGACTCTCCTTAGTCCTCCTCCTCTTCTCTTGCCGGAACGTCACCTCACTTCGCAGGAGACCACACTCTTCCCTAGCTTCCCTCACAGTCTCGTCATGACTCCCATCCATCTACCCCGTATCATTCCATCAAACCCTTATTTTCCCAGTACCCATAGCCTTCGCACACTAGGTCTTTACTCATTGAAATTCATCTTCAATATCCCCTTTTCACAGATGAGCGTCTTAATCCACAATTGCAATGATAATAGAAATCTTCCCCTTGGTCCCTTAAAAAATTCCCTTTCAATGTCACTGTAATATTTAATAGTATTGACAACAAACTTAGTAATGTACCCTTCCAAAATAATGTTTATCCATACATCGACAGCCCTTGAAGAGTTGTTGTTCACCTTTCGTAACTGCTAGATTAGTTCCAGAGTCCACTATTCAGGCTCGCCTCCTTGGAAATTCTTCTTCTGAAAAGTGAGTTGCGCCAACCATTCATACAATACTATCGAAAATTTAGCAAAGAATATTTCATAAATATTAGAGTAGATGTACTTTCCCAGCCAATATTTTGTCGACCATCTCGAGTCCTAAATCTCTTCTTCCAAAAAATCTCGGGCCTTCTTATCAAACCAATCCTGGATTTTCGCTTTTGTCGAATGACACAACATGTCCTCTCCTTTTTCGCACTATGGTCCAAACAACAGAACCATTTGTTGACACAGTTTTGTCAACAGGGGTTCACTCTGCACTGATATCAACAACCATTAACACAGACTCCCTAAACATTAGCCCGAAAATGTCTTACCCTTTCCAGCAACACCCGTAGAGCAGGTGCAGTCTCACCCGAGATGTTTGAGGGAGGGCTGCAAGAACCGCGTTTCTGCAGTGGGAAGAGGACGCACTTTATCTCATACTTAATTGCAACATCACCCAGAAACCCAAGATTATAACAAGGTACCAAGAAAACATACAATTAACCAGTTATACTTATCATTATAATCCTTATTCACATTAACACATATTCATATCAACATAGATATCGGCATACATTAAACAATTAAACAGTGTCAAAAATATAAAAACCCGAAAATAACACAATCATTCATCATTAAATCCTCTAATACATTACAGATCAATAGATTTCTGAACCAATAGTGTCGAAAAGAGGCTATGAAAATAGAATCTTTACCAAAAACATCCTCATATACAATAACATCCATAAGTGTGAAACATTACAACCTAAAAGATCTAAAAAATGCCAATACCTCATTTAGAATTCTTAAGAATCATCCCCCGACAATTGATTAGGACAATGCCGAATAATGTTACTCATGATTTGCAATCCTAATTCTATTTATAGGCTCACTTGGCCATTACAAGATGGTCTACTTAACCAATGTCTAAGTATCTTGACCAAACTCTCCTTATTTGTCGGCTTCTTTACCCTTTGTGGTTGACCTTTGTCCTTGCTGACACCCTTTCCATCGTAGGCGGTACCACACTTTGTGCACTCTAACACCTTGCCAACATTGTTGGTTGAACTAGAAATTCAATGGGGTGAGAAAATTATAAGGAAGAGACTGGATTATCAAAATATACCTTTCAGATGTCACTTTTGTTGGAAGATTGGACATATTAAGTCTATGTGTCCTTATCTCCTCTCTGGTGCTATGCTTTCTGAACTAACTAGATATTTGGATGAAGAATTGACAGAAAACTTGAAATATATTCCTGAACCTATGTTTGCTACTCCTCCCATGGAAGTTGATAGGCATTCTCAAGGTATGCATAATACTAAATCCCCCACTTTTAATTAAGGGTTTATGAAACATGAACTGAATTTCTATCTGTATGTTGAAAAGGAGTTAGATAGGAGAATGCCATTTAATGATTATGAAGTTGGTAGAAACTCGGGTTGTAGGTGTCATGGTTTTAACCATAATTCAAACCTTATTTATACTTCCCAGGAGCTTGTGGTTAATTCTGATATTAATTTGGATGCCATTATGCATGAGGTGGTGAGTTCCAAGGACAACCAACAAAATTTGGGGGTTTTAGGGTCTTCCAAAACTCCTATTTCTGTTTAACCTTCCCATAGTCCCTCCAATACTATGAATCTACCTTTGTTCAATGATTCATGTGATGGCATTTCACATCGGCTCCAATATCCTTTGAAATTTTATTCTAAATCTCCCTCCACTAATCCAAATCTTTCACTTGTAAGTGCTTTACATTTTCATGATGTAACTATTTGAAATCGGAAAAAGAAGATTAAGGATTTTAATTCTAGTGCTAATGAGCAGAGATACAATCCCCTTTTGGTTAGATTGGATGAAGCATTAACTTCGTCTCATTTTTCCTCAAACCCTACTTCTCCATGGGCCCTTAGAGATAACATGCCAACATGAATGGTTCTTAATGTCTATTTTCTCTTTCAACATCCCTAGGTTGGGTGGGGATGGGAAGGTTAAGGCCCTATCCAAACTCTTAAAATATACTAACCCTAATATCCTTTACTTCAAGAGACTATGTACTGTGACGATCAAGTTATTGAGGTTATTTTAAAGAATTTACATAGTGAGGAGATGTGTATTGTAGATTCTTATGGTCTCTCAGGAGGAATCCCTTTTGGATAGAATCCTCAGGTTGTTGCATTCAAACGCTACATAACGGATGGGGGTATTCTATTGGAAGGATTTTTTAAGGAGATTGGTCAACAATTGGCATTATTAAACTATTATGGGCCTTATATAAGGATAGAGTTTTATTTTGGGAGGCATTGGAATCCTATGGGTTGTTGGGGGTCAAGAACTTAATTATAGCTGGCGATTTAAATTAAACTTTGTCCCCTTCTGATATATGGGGTGCCTCGTCTTGTCTTGACCCTCTCTCAAAGTTTTTTACCAATTTATTTCAAAGGGTAAATCTAATTGATATTTTTCTTGTTAAAATTGAGCCTACATAGTCAAATGGTAGTCGTGGGGTAGATAGGATATGTAAAAGACTAGACAAATTCCTTATGAGCTCGATTTTATCCCAATATTTATAGAGATATAGGACTTGGGTGGAAAAGTCTACTATTTCGGACCATATGCTCATCTTTTTGCAGTTGAGGGGTGGGGGGTGTTAAGTTGAAGCATAATTTTCCTTTTAAATTCAATAGTTCTTGGCTATTGAATGAAGATTTCTGCAATTTGGTTATGAGTAGCTAGTCAAATTTCCCTATTTCTGAGGAGCTCGGTCCTATGGATTATTTGATGTTAAAACTTAAATTTTTAAAGGAGGTTATTAAATGGGAAAAGGCCCATCACAAGAAAGCTAATGAAGAATATTGTAGTATGGAAGATCCGATACATGAAATCATGGAAAATTCTGGGGATTTTTCTATGATTGAGGAAGACAAATTGGATCTTATTGAGATTGAAAATGAAAATCTATCCTTCTAAAACAGGAGGAAGTGTCATGGAGACTCAAAAGCCAGGAACTCTGGGTTTCCCTTGGAGACAATAACACTAGATTTTTTCATCAATATGCTTCCTATAAGAGAAACATTAACTTATCTCGGATTTAAAGGATGATAGGGTAACTGTGATAAATTCTCATGAGGAATTACAAAGGATGGCCATATCTCAGTTTAGTGAATAATTTCAAGATCCAGGTACTTCTCATATTGATATGTAGTTGAAAGTTATCAATCATTTACCTTCCTTCTTTAATCCCAAGGAAGGATTGGATATTGGGAAAGTTGTTACTTTGAATGAGGTTGAATCCGTGTTGAAACAATTCTCCAAGAACAAGAGTCTTGGTCCGGATGGGTGGATAATGGAACTCTTCCTTCAATTTTTTTATCTGATGGGTAATGATTATCTTCTGTACTCTATGGTAGAGCAGTTGAGGGTTGAAGGATATATCTCTAGATCACTTAACTCTACTTTTCTTGCACTTATTCCCAAGTGTAACAAACATGTGTCCTTTATTGACTTCACACCAATTGTTTTATGTAACTTGGTCTACAAAATCATCACAAAATCATTGCTAACATAATTACCTTGCCAAATCTATTTCCAAAGAACAATTTTTTTTTTTTTACTTGATAGGTAGATTTTGGATGTTATTGGTATTACCTAGGAAGGCATTCACACTATTAATACCAAAGATGTAGATGGGTTATTGATGAAAATGGATTTAGTTAAAGCTTATAATTGAAGGGATTAGATATTGTCAAATTTTCTAATTTTACAAATTGGGCTACCTATTATAATTACTAACTGGATTATGTTATATGTAACTTCTGCTCCATTTTTTTTTTGTCTTATCAGGCTCTCCTACAAGTTTCTCTTAGAGGCATCAGATAGGGTTTCCCCTTATCTCCACTATTATTTTTTTTGTTATTTGAAGGACTAAGTTGTATGATCAATAAGACAAAAGAGGACAGCCTCCCAACTGAGGACTTGTTTAGCAAATAAGGACAGCTTGCTCCCAACTGAGGACTTGTTTGAATCCTCATAGTCCATTAGTTTGTATTCTTCCAGCGATTCATGTCTACTCTGACTGGGAGCCATTTCTGGGAATGTGTGATGATGCTTAAAACGAATCTTGGCTCCTTATGCTAACCAGTCCACTTCGTTCCGGAGAGTCGCAAGCAGATTGATAGTCATAGTCAGGATAGCTGTATATGAAATATGGTACACCATTAAAAGATATTTATAGCCGACTATGTGCAGGCGACGACTGAGGACGTCACACGGAATGGTGACAAACGTAAGCTTGCCACAATCTCTGCTGTTTGTCGTTAATGGTTTCATTTTTCCAATCATGGCCTACAATATACTTCATTTTTTTCTGTCGATATACATGCAGATAATGTTTACGCGTTAGCGCGGGAGGAATCAAGCATAGGGTTGAGAAAGACTACCCTAATTTGATTGATTGATAATAAGCAAGCTGGCCAAGTGAAGGATATTAAGGAGACGTACGCGGTAACATTATTCTTTTTCACCTGTCATTTCTCATCAATTTCCATCATTTGGAACTTTTTTTTTAAATTTTTATTTATTTATTTACAAAGAGTGAAGGAAACCTTTATTACATAAAATGTCATAGAATGAGATTTCAATTATGGTATGGAGTATAACAACATTCTTATTTTATTTATTTTTATCAAATATATTGTTTTGAGCTTAATTGAGTTTCGCGATATTGGGTTCTAGGAAGTGTGTAGTTATTGTTAATGTTTTAACATTTGTATTGTTAAATTGTTTCATATATTACCTTATTGTATAAGAGTAACAAGGTACTTACAACTTAATGTCATGTTTGTCATATTATGTAACATTTCCAAACGAACATAGATCTATCTTAAATCGGATTTACTAAGCACTGAGAGGGATCCAATTTCTTGAGTGCAATTTTTTTTCTTGTTGTGTAAAAAATTTAAGATAAAAAGAATTTACACCTCAAGAAATTGGATCTCTCTCTAAAGATGGATCTATGTTGGTAGCATACAATGATAATGACACACTGGTATGTGTGTTAAGGTGATAAGGATACATTGGCATGTGCGTTAAGGGTCGTGTTATATGATGTAATTTGTAAAAATGTTATTAATTTTTTTGTTGTATTGTTGTTTCACTAGGGTTATTATATATTTAAGTGAGAGTTAAGTTCATTGCATTGCAATGTTGAGGTAGAAATCCATCCTTAGGTTTGATAGTATTCATAGAAATTTTGGGAAGGAAATATATATGTGTATAGATACTCTATTTTGTTTAACGAGCCTCTCAAAGACACAACCTTGTTTTTTTAGCTATATATTGTATATCACCTCTTACCACATGGCATTAGTCTATATATGAATGGTGATTGGGAACAAATTGTGGACAAGTTTCTCTTGGTTTTGTAATGTACCTTTATGGGACTAATGCACACTTGTGAAAATTTTCAAGAAAAACAATGACTAGTTTTAACTAGGCTTGTGACAACATTAGCAAACTTTACTTAAATCACCCAAAACTTGGTACAAAGGATAACTTGCAAGTATAACACCATTAACAACATCCTAAACAAGCTTTGATACCACTATAATGTACCAATCAGATATGATTGTACATTAATTCATCTTTCCAAAATATTCAAACAAAACAAGGAAAATAAAGGGTTAAACTAGTCACTTTAATATGGGATCAAGAGGGAAATTCCCAAACTAAGAAAGGTGGAATGATTGTGCTATACCAAGGATAATTTGAAAAATGTATTGGGACCATTTTTGTTTTGAACATCAGCTATATTGAATTCTACTCCAAGGCTCCTAGGTGCCCCAACATATGCAAACTAGATCGTCTGCTTGACACTTCTTGAGAACCAGGGGTGAGGGATTTCAACTTGGGAATTCTTGGAGAACTCCAATTTACTGTCATATATAAGTTTTGGATGAATCTGTCACTTTATGAATGGTTTGACAAGATTTATAGGGATCACAAACAATAATGTCAATTAGGACTACACAACTAGTTTCAGTTCAGGGCTTCCCAAACAATGGATATTGGTCGCAAATTATCAGTTTCAGACATGGATGATGTTCATTAACATATTAAATAATATTAGGAATTGAAATAAATCAAATTCATTGAGAAAATGTGTGTCAAACAGTGCAAGATTAAAAACTAGTCAATTTACATGAAAATCTAGACTTGGTAGTAGAAATTCATATGAAAATCGAACCTTTTCTTTGTTGAATTTCAGGAATAACTTCAAAATTTTGACATAACATATATTACATCAATTAGAAGTTGAAGTGCCTCGTATATAATGCTCAGACATGACCTCCTCTAGCACAAAACCATCAACATGGGAAAAAGATTGGAAATGCTCTAACATTCGAATGGGTGACATCCCAACCCTTGCAATGGAAATCGAACATGAATGAAACTTGTTTCATACCTACAAATAAACTCAATGTCAATGGTTGAATTCCATCAACCTCACATTGCACTGAAAGAGTGGCAGGGGCACATCGCGCAAGTTAGAGAGGATTAGATGTCTCAATCCAAAATTTAAAGTGTCAAAAGATATGAATTTGGTGTGCCCTCCATATTTTATAAACTTGTTAAATTATTGGATAATGTATCTAGGTAGTTGGTTCCTCCTTCCAAGCCCTGCTTTCTAGGAATTCGAACAATTCATTCTAGATAAATCTTTGGCAAGTTGCTAGCTCCTATTGACCTTCCTTATCTCATCTAATGCACCCTCGTTGGCTAAATTTTGACCTTGTAGCTTTAGTTGATGCTTTGTGGATTTTTCTATTCCCTTCTAAAGCCTTCTTACAAAAATATGGTAAGTATTGTATTTTCTGCTTTGAGCTACTTTCCTTCTTTTGGAACTGCTTTCTTGATTTTCCGTCTCTTTCTACTTTTTATGCTTTATCTTGACTTTCCTAGCTCTCTCTGCTTTTTCTCTTCTTTTGCTTTCTTTTCTACTTCTTTATACTTTCTAGACTTTCCTGCTTTTCCTGCTTGCTTTTTGGTTTTTCTTGAATTGGTTTCTTTTGTGTTGCTTTCTATTTTTTGGTGGCTTTGTGGGGTTTTCTTAATTTTTCTCCTAGTTTCCATTTAGCATGACAAATCACTGGTTTTGCTAATCCCTCTTATGCGCCCTCATGGCCCCTCTTAGTATTATCCAATTTGTATTTAATTTAATAACAAATTAAATTTTCCAAAGTATTAAATAACATCTTTAATTTAATTTATCTTAAAACAACTATAGCCCACATTTATTCCTAGTTAATTAATTTAATTTCCTAGAGTACTTGGCCAATATTACCCCCCTTATTAATTAATTCACTGATTTCCACTAAGATCCATGGGATTTGATGGGTCATTGGATGCTCCCTGGTGATGAAAAAATGGGAACATGATAGTCCTCCCTTCCCAAAATTGATTGTCCTCAAGAAAGAAACCAACTCCAACCAGTGGCTTCACTCCTCAAAATATGTTATTGTATGTCTAGAATTGGAATCCTCAAATCCATGCTAAATAGCAAGGTCCACCATGTTTCTGTTGCACTACTCTCATTATAATCATTCCCCCAATGATTATCTCTTCTTCATCAAAATTTTCAACCCGGTTAAGATAACTAAGTTGAATGCCTAGATCTCACTGCCTCCTCTGCAAGGATCCAAATGTTCCTACCACTTTTGGAAAGCTTCTATTCCAATAAATGTCAGAGTCCCAATGTCTCAATTGCATCCTCCCAAACATCACAATCAAGTGGGAGAATATATCATTTGGCAGGATGTCAAAATCACACCACCACACTAAAATTTGATAACTTCCAATGAGAAACTAATGATCTATAAGACTTCCCCATCAAGCATGGAAATCCTCAATGTGGGACAGAATCATATCAACTCTCTCCAAAATATGTGACTATGTGTGCAATGTAGCATTGGAATACACATCATTTCTATTCTCAAGGAAGAGGTGGTGACCCATGTCCATCCATGTTTGCTATTAGCATCATATAACATCTATAGATGTTATTTCTACTTCTCACATGAGATATATGTTGTGTATAATGAATCTTCACTGATGCAAGCAATAAATTTACATTTGGGGGTGCTCAGCCCCAACATGTCTACACTCACCCAATCAATGGAGGAATCCAAACTCCAACTTATTGATCCAAATGGAAAGAATGTAGCTTCCCCATGTGCAAGGTTCGATCTATCCTAGGAGATCAAATTTGTATCTATGATTCCACTCAAATGGCTCAAATGGACATCCCATGCATCACTATGCATGATGGAGACATTAAACATATTCCTCTACTGCTGCTCAAGAAATTGGTGCGCTTTTCAAACCCCAAGGTTTGTTCATTAAGTCATCAACAGAAAAAGGGGGAGCCTCTTGTTCGTCATGTGGAACAAGAGAAAGAATACCCTTACCCTATTTTCATCCCTATATGTCATGGATTCCATATGTATGTAGGATGATCAACAACGAACCAACCTTTTTCCAACAACCTTTTATTAGTCTCATGGATGGCTTAACTGCAATGAGATCAGGTGCCTCCTACAAAACTATGCAACAACCTCCTAAAGGAAAATCATAACCTCTTTGAAAATGTATAGGTTCTTGGCCTTCATATTTATTGACTTCAAACTCTTCAAGAACATGCGAAACTGAATGTGCCTCATGTGCAACCATCACATGAAGTTCCTCCTCTAGATAAAAAATAAAATCATCCATATGAAAATGCTTGTCTGGAATGCATGAGATGGAGGATGTATCTTGCAAATTCCCATGACGCTACTCATTATGATGTTCAGGATCTTGAAGTGCACTAAGAGCACTCTTTAAAGAATCTTGGGTGGATTTCAACTCACAAGTGAGCTTGTCAATTTCTCCTCCATCCTTCATATATGCACCATGATATATATTTACCAGCTCAGTCAAATGATCTCTATTAGAAAGAAAATGCAAGAAGTTACGTTTAAATATAGTTTTGATTTCTTTCTGAATGGATTCCAAATATTCAATAGAATATTATTCTTCCATTGATGCAACTCTTTTGCAGGAATTCGACACCAATGCCATAGTGTCATACAGAATGATCAAGGCCTCATTGATCTTCCTTTCACACATATTCAAAGGCCATGCAAATGACTGGGGATCTTGAAGAAAAAAAAATCTTCTTATTTATTTGGATCATCTTCATGATGAAGATCAAGTGGTGAATGAGGGGATGATCCTTTTTCTTCTTCCACTGTCGCAACATATTTCTTTTCATGCTCATGGGAAACTTCTTCTTTTTCTTCACTGCAAATACCTTGCAGTGACTAGTGTTCCTCTTCATGGATATTTGTTTCTTCTTTTCCACTTGCAAGAATAGGTGGTTCATCGCTCAAACCTATCCTCATTGTGACACAAATAAACACATAGATCTGAATTGTTTTCATCCCTTTGCATGATTTATTCCTCCAAATTCTCTAGTTCACACACAACTGGTGTGGGATTTCCTTCAACTTCATTATGAAGTTCAAATGGTAATTTCATATATGATATATGTTATTCTTTTGTATCTGATTCAAAATATTCCCTATGACCATTGACAACATCATCCTCCTTTGAAATGATTTTTAGATCACCAACAAAGAAACCGGAAGAGATTTTACCTCCCACACTGCCAACAACTAGATGTTGGATTGCTAGGCCTTCAGTTGCGCATGGATCCTATTCATATTTTTATTGGAGTAATGGGTCACAAGAAATATTTTCATGGTAATATTCTTTCAAGAAACTTGATTTTTCTCCATCTTGAATGGTACAATGATCATCACTTGTGGAGACTCTTCTTGAAGAGAAACCAAATAACCTCAAAATGTTTGAATTTGTAGAGAACTCTGACAAAGGTTCAACTTTGGTTATTTCTTCTTCTTCTCTTCTTAATGAGGTGGACAAAAATGGTTCCTCCCATGATGTCTTGTTGCTATCAAATTAGGTATATTCCACATCTTGTGGAAAAGATTCATGCAGGCATTGAAAGTAAACTTTGAAGGGAAGATACTTGCAAATCTCTTCAGAGATATTATGCATAGTGATGACACATATTCCTCACAACTTTTGTCCTTCTTGATAAATCAAATATTGATATACACTTAGTTATTTCATTCCACCAATATTCATTGTACATTGTGTCACCAAGGTAATAATCTTCATTTCTTGGTAAGCCTCCATCAACATAGATGACTTCTTCATCAACATCGGATGCTTCTGCATCTTCCCATTAGAAATCAACACTAATTGGTGCTAATATCATGGCTACAAATTTCTTCAAGCTAATATATCACTTTCCAGAGGAGTATAGGAAAGTACTCTAATACCACTGTAATGTACCTTTCTGGGACTAAGGCACACTTGTGAAAACTTACAAGAAAAGCAATGACTAATTTTAACCAGACTTGTGACAACATTAGAAAAATTTACTCAGACCACCCAAAAATCGGTACAAAGGTTAACTTGCAAGTATAATAACATTAAAAACATCCTAAACAAGATATGATACCAATTTAATGTACCAATCATATATTATTATACATTAATTCATCTTTCCAAAAGATTCAAACAAAATAAGGAAAATAAAGGGTCAAACTAGTCACTTTAACATGGGACAAAGAGGGAAATTCCCAAACTATGAAAGGTTGGAGGATTGTGACAGATCAAGGATCCTTGTCAAAATGTAATAGGACCATTTAAGTTTCAAACATCAGCTATGTTGAAGTCTACTCCAAGGCTCCTAGGCACCTCGGCATATGCAAACTAGATCTTTCACTTGGCACTTCTCGAGAACCAAGGGTGAGGTATTTCGACTTGGGAAGGATTGGTTTGAATCTGGCAGTTTAAGAATGGTTTGAAAAGAGTTAAAGGTCTCACAAGCAATAATGTCAACTAGGACTGCACAACTAGTTTCAATTCAGGGCTTCACAAACAATGGATAAGGGTCACAAAGTATCAGTTTCAGACATGAATGATGTTCATTAACATTTTAAATAATATAAATAACTAAAAGAAACTGAATTTATTGAGAAGAAGTGTGCCAAACATTGCACGACTAGAAACTAGTCAGTTTACATGAAAATCTAGACTAGGTAGTGGAAATTCATATGAAAATCAAACTTTTGATTTATATAATTTCAAGAATAACTTCATAATTTCAACATAAATATATTAAATCAATTAGAAGTTGAATTTCCTCTTAGAGAATTCTTATACATGATCTCCTCTAGCACAAAACCATCAACATGGGAAAAATATTGGAAATTCACTAACATTCAAATGGATTCCTTCCCAATCCTTTCAATGGAAATCAAACATGAATGAAAATTTATTCAAACCTAAAAATAAACTTAATGTAAATGGATGAATCGAATCAACCTCACATCACACTGAAAGAGTAGTAGGGGCACATCTCCCTACTTAGACTAGGGGCACATTTCCTAATTCAGAGAGGCGTAGAGATCTTAATCCAAAAGTTAAAATGTCAAATATATGAATTTGGTGTGGCCTCCATATTTAATAAACTTGTTAGTTTCTTGGATAAGATATATATCTTGTTGTTTCCTCCTTCCAGGCCCCGCTTTCTAGGAATTCGAACCAACCATGCTTGAGAAGTATTTGGAAAGTTGCTAACTCATGTTGACCTTCCTTATCTCACCTAATGCACCATCCTTTTGTAAATTTTGACCTTGTAGATTTAGTTGGCACTTTGTGCCTTTTTATATTCCCTTCTAAATCCTTCTTACACAAATATGGAAAGTCTTGTCTATTCTACTTTGAACTGCTTTCATGCTTTTGGAGTTGCTTTTGGAGCTGCTTTCTTGCTTTTTTGTCTTTTTCTTCTTTTTTGTCTTTTTTTGTTTTTCTACTTTATCCTACTTTTCTTATCTTTCTCTGCTTCTCATGTGTTTTTCTTTCTTTTCTGCTTCGTTATATTTTCCGGACTTTCATGATTTTCCTGCATGCTTTATGTTTTTCCTGAATTGGTTGCTTTTGTGGTGCTTTCTATATTTTTGTGGCTTTGCGGATTTTTCTTGATTTCTATCCTAATTTCCTTTTAGCATGAGAACTCACTGGGTCCACTAATCCCTCTTATGCTCCCTCATGGTCCCTCCTAGGCATATCGACTTGTATTTAATTTACAAACAAATTAAATATTCCAATGTATTAAATATCATCTTTAATTTAATTTATCTTAAAACAACTATAGCCCACATTTATTCCTAGTTAATTGATTTAATTGCTTAGAGTATGTGGCCAATGTTATCCCCCTTATTAATTAATTCATTGATTTCCACTAGGATCCATGGGATTTGATGGGTCATAAGTGTTCCCTAGTGCCGACAAAATGGGAACATCATAGGTTTGTACCTTATTGTCTTGTGTTTTTTATTCATATGGCTAACCTCGACCCTTTAAAAAAAGAGTGTCATCTAGTGTTTCTTCTAAGTACACCTCACCTAAACCTCCAAGCATTCATGAGGAAGCATTGTCTTTAATGTTTCTTAAAGACGTTCTTGAACTTATCAACATCACATTGCACTACACCAAAAACTACTTTCACATGTGATTTTTAATCTTATGAAACACTAATTTTTATTTTGATGTTTAGTCTTATGAAATATTATCTTCTCCCATGACTTAACAGTTGTAACAAACACAAATTGATTTACTATCAGTTAATCTTCAAAAAAATTCCTTTGACAATTTAAATCTCAAAATTTCTACTAATTGGTATATGAATCATACTCAAATTCCATTTCCTAATTAAATCAACATGATCCTTTGCATGACATCGATGTGGATGGATTATCTTATTTGGATCCTAATAAGCATTGTGATTGTAATATATGACACTAATTTTTCGACAACACTCTATCTCTTTGTCTTGGAATATGGAAGAAATGAAGACTAGCATTTTCCTCTAGTTTAGCATTCAATATTTCTCTTAGAAATTGCCGTCTTCTCTTCCTTATTGTTATAAGGGATAACAAATTTGGGATACAACTAGAGAAGGAGTACAACAATCCACTACAAAGAAGAACTCTACTTCCTAAACCCTATAGTGGAACTTTGAACACTCACAATCAAGTATATATTGAGTTTTATAGTCTCTAACCAAGAAAATGATGATATTATATTCTAATTTGACAATGATAATTATATTTATTATTACACTTTGCAAAGTGTGGAATTTATTTCTCTTCATGGATCTCCTCCTTCCATAGGAGACATGACCACTTTGAGGCATAGTCAACACTACAGAACTAGAATCATATTTCTCAAACAACAGTATTGAATTCTTCATCATGAGATTGGCTTCATGAGCTAGAAACTTTGGATGGTGACCAAGTAATTAGGGTCATCAATACACATGGTTTGTCAATATTTCCATTAACAAAAGAATTAGGGTTAAAAGGAAAACCAAGCACACACACAAGCATGTGTGTGCACGACGATTATAAAAACATTGTGCACCAATTAGGGTTAAATAGCTCATACACTCATTTTACTAATGTTGAAGCTCACATAGTAGAAAACATATATAGACTAAGTCTAGTGACATGATTCAATCATTTCTACACACTTTAAGGGAGTTTGAGAACTCAATGGCTCAAGGAAGACTGTCATATAAAAATGTGACATTATAGGAAATATCTAATAGAAGTAACAAGATACATAATTTAGACACCCATCTCTTGGTAGATTTAGAAAATAGACTGGAAAAAATGCTTCAATCTTTATATTTTGGCACACATAAAACGTTTGGGATGTGGTATTCCCATCTAGACAAGTCTTTGGATTAAAGACCAAATCCTATTGAATTAATGAACAATATAAAAAACCCAAACATAGACTCTATGAAAGGTTTCCACATGTTGTAGAGTTGCAAAAACCAAGTCTTCTAGGAATAATTAAAACTCCATAGCTTGTTTAATTGGCCATCCAACATGGGTTTTTGATAAAGCCATTTGTATCCATCAATGGGATTATAATTTCGAAATGCACTGGCTCCATTATATTTGTAGTGTATACACTAATAAGCCAAGGTCTATAGACCTTCTGTAATCATAATATTAAATGGATCGATCTCCTTGATACATTCAATAACAAACTTATTTGAGACTAATAAATGAAGTTTGATCTTAATATCTAGCTAGTAATGGAACCTAGTCCTGAGTTTGCATGTCAAAAATGTCCTTAATCATATCAATTCCCCTATTAAATAAGTAAGGAGTTAATACCCATGCATTATGTTGGCTCAATCTTGACTAACCCAGGTTCAACTTCGATTATACCAACAAAACCCAAGATACCCAGATGACGTGACTTAATCCTATCGGCAACACCTGCGACGCAAGTGAAGTCTCACCTGACATATCTATAGGGATTGAAGGAACCAAGTTTCATGCAATGAAGAAGGGGATATTCTCTTACTAGACATTGACATAATAACTACCATGAAAGTATATCACAACCCATTTACAACCATAAACATTTTCATGAAAAATCCAATGAAGCTTTGTCAGTTCAATTTATTATTCAAAATCTAACACATTATCACAACTCGCAATAATACAAACTACACACTCATTTATAATACACATTCGACACAAGAATTTTAACGTGGAAAACCAAACGGGAAAAACCACAAAAGAGCTTATTAATTAGAAAGAATATTTGTATCTCGAATTCTTTGGTCTGCACATACAGCCTATAGACATTCCTCCATATATCCATTACATTGAGTCTATGCACACATATTGTGGATCGATAGTATACTCATGACTCTTATTCATCCTTGACATAAAAGTACCCAAATAATCAATCGACGCTACATACTCTATCTTTCCAAAACTCGAGCTCAACCAAACCCAAAATCCCAAACCATTACATTTTTATAGGCTTTAATAGAATATTTTACATCCCGTTCCCACTACCCAAAAGTGGGAAAACCTTCAACTAAATCACCAACTTTAACATCGGACTTTGTCAATACAAATACTTTTTCCCCAAAAACTACCCAAAATTTTTGGAGTTGATTGTTTCAACACCCACTTCGACACATCCCTGTTCACACCTCGACTGGTTCCAAAACTTATATACCAAAATTACCCAACTTTCCTAGGGCCAACAGGACCCCAACACTCACATTTAGCTCATCCTAAGCCACTTCAAATAGATCCCTCTGGCATGTTCAACTTGTCTTGAAAATATTGAAAGACTTTTGTGACATCCTCAGCCCGTCGTTGAACATATGCGTTAACCTTGGAAATTATTTCAACAATTTTATAACTAATATGTTATAAAAAATCCACCAGTTTCATATCTAAATCTTTCTTCACCTCAACATCGACTGGATGAATGGCCTAAGTTACCTACTATGCTTCTGCTTGAAGCTCTAGAACACAATTTGTTCTTCTTTGCAACTGTGTTCAAAGTTTGGAAACCTACTGTTGTAGTACCTTAAGTTCAGTATTCTTAATCATGTTCTCGACCGATGATAATTCTTTCAATGATGTCTACAGAATGACCAAACTTGTCTCTGCTCCATTAAGTCTCCATGTTATTTCTTGCATCTCCACATCATTCATCAAGGCCTCCCATCCCTGTGACACCTGCTCATATTCCTTGACAAAAAGTACCTCGGCCTCCTAAATATGTCACATATCTTCTTCAACCTTCCAAAATATTCCCTATGACAATTAACAACATCATCCTCCTTTGAAATGATTTTGAGATCACCAACAAAGAAACCGGAAGTGATTTTACTTCCCACGCTGCCAACAACCAAATGTTGGATTGATGGGTCTTCAGTTGTGAATGGATCCTCTTCATCTTTTTCTTGGAGTAATGGGGCACAAGAAATATCTTCTTGGTCATATTATTTCAAGAAACTTGAGGCTTCTCCATATTGAATGGTACTATGAAACCAAATAACCTCAAAATGTTTGAATTTGCAGAGGACTCTAACAAAGTTTCACCTTTGGTTATTTATTCTTCTTCTTCTCTTATGAATGAGGTGGAACAACATGATTCCTCCTATGATGTATTGTTTATATCAAATTAGGTCTCATACACATCTTGTGGAAAAAATTTATGTTGGCATTGAAAGTAAACTTTGAAGGGAAGATACTTGAGAATCTCTTCCCTTAAAGAGAGATATTATGCATAGTGATGAGACATATTCCTCACAAATTTTGTCCTTCTTGCTAATTCAAATATTGATATGCACTTTTTTTATTTCATTCCACTAATATTCATTGTACATTGGGTCACCAATATAATAATCTTCATCTCTTGGTAAGTCTCCATCAACATAGAAGACTTCTTCATGAACATCGGATGCTTCTACATCTTCCCATTTGAATTCAACAATAATTTTTTCTAGTATCATGGCTACAAATTTATTCAATCTAATATCTTGCTTTCCACATGATTATATGAAAGTTCTCTAATACCATTGTAATGTACCTTTCTGGGACTAAGGTACACTTGTGAAAATTTTCAAGAAAAATAAATGACTAGTTTTAACCAAACTTGTGACAACATTAGCAAACTTTACTCATACCACCCAAAAATTGGTACAAAGGTTAAATTGCAGGTATAATACCATTAAAAACAACCTAAAAAATCTATTATACCAGTTTAATGTACCAATCATATATGGTTATACATTAATTCATCTTTCCAAAATATTCAAACAAAATAAGGAAAATAAAGGGTCAAAGTAGTCACTTTAACATGGGAACAAGAGGGAAATTATTAAACTCTGAAAGGTTCGATGGTTGCGATAGCTCAAGGATCCTTTGCAAAATTTAATAGGAACATTTATTTTTCAAACATCAGCTATGTTGAATTCTCCTCTAAGGCTCTTGGGCACCTCAGCATATGCAAACTAGATCTTTCTCTTGGCACTTCTCGAGAAACAAGGGTGAGGTATTTTGACTTGGGAAGGATTGAAGAACTCCAATTTACTGTCATATATCATTTTTGGTTTGAATATCGTAGTTTAGGAATGGTTTTACAAGATTTAGAGGCCTCACAAGTAATAATGTCAACCGAGTCTACACAACTAGTTTCAATTCAGGACTTCATAAACAATGGATAAGGGTCATGAATTATAAGTTTCAGACATGAATGATGTTCATTAACATTTTAACTGATAGAAATAACTAAATAAACTGAATACATTGAGCAGAAGTGTGTCAAACAACTAGAAACTAGTCAATTTACATGAAAATATAGACTAGGTAGTGGAAGTTCATATGAAAATCAAAATTTTGATTTATAGAATATCAAGAATAAATTCATAATTTAGACATAACATATATTAAATCAATTATAAGTTGAATTTCCTCTTAGTTAATTCTTATAAATTACCTCCTCTAGCACAAAACCATCGACATGGGAAAAATACTGGAAATGCTCTAACAGTCAAATGGATTCCTTCCCAATCCTTGCAATGGAACTCAAACCTAAATGAAAATCAATTCAAACCTAAATTAACTCAATTTCAATGGATGAATGTCATCAAACTCACATCACACTGAAAGAGCAGTAGGGTCACATCTCCCTCCTGAGACTAGGGGCACATTTCCTAAGTCAGAGAGGCTTAGAGATCTTAATACAAAAGTTAAAATGTCAAGATATATGAATTTGGTGCACCCCCCATATTTTCTAAACTTGTTAGCTTCTTGGAAAAGACATCTAGCTTGTTGTTTCCTCCTTCCGGACCATACTTTCTAGGAATTCAAGCCAATCATACTTGAGAAGTCTTTGGAAAGTTGCTAACTCATGTTGACCTTCCTTATCTCGTCTAATGCACCCTTCTTTTTAAAATTTTGACATTGTAGATTTATTTGGCACTTTGTGACTTTTTCTATTCCCTTCTAAATCCTTCTTACAAAAATATGGAAAGTCTTGTCTTTTCTGCTTTCAACTATTTTCCTGCTTTCAGAGCTACTTTCTTGCTTTTCTATCTTTTTCTGTTTTTCTGCTTTATCCTACTTTTCGTATCTTTTCCTGCTTTTTTGCTTCTTTCTATTTTTTGGATTTTCTTGCTTTTCTTACATGCTTTGTGTTTTTCTGAATTGGTTTCTTTTATGATGCTTTCTATCTTTTTGTGGGTTTGTGGACTTTTCTTGATTTTTCTCCTAGTTTCCATTTAGCATGAGAACTCACTAGGTCCATTAATCCCTCTTATGCTCCCTCATGGGACCTCCTAGGCATATCCAACTTATATTTAATTTAAGAACAAATTAAATATTCCAAAATATTAATTATCATCTTTAATTTAATTTATCTTAAAACAACTATATCCAACATTTATTCCTAGTTAATTAATTTAATTGCCTAGAGTACGTGGCCAATGTTATCCCCTTCATTAATTAATTCAATGATTTCCACTAGGATCCATGGGATTTGATGGGTCATCAGCTACTCCCTAGTGTTGACAAAATGGGAACATGATAGGTTTGGACCTTCTGGTCTTGTGTTTTACTTCATATGGCTAACCTCGACCCCTTAAAAAAAGAGTGTCATCTAGTGTTTCTTCTAAGTACAAATCACCTAAACCTCCAGGCATTCATGAGGAAGCATTGTCTTTAATGTGTCTTAAATATGTTCTTGAACTTATCAACATCCCATTGCACTACACCAAATACTACTTTCCCTTGTGATTTTTAATCTTATGAAACACTACATTTTATTGTGATGTTTAGTCTTATGAAATATTATCTTCTCTTATGATTTAACATTTGTAACAAATACAAATTGATTTATTAATGGTTAATCTTCAAAAAATTTCCTTAAGCAATTTAGATCTCAAAATACTACTAATTGGTATATGAATCATACTCAAATTACATTTCCCAATTAAATCAATAAGCTCCTTTGCATGGAATGGATGTGGACGGCTTATCTTATTTGGATACTAATAAGCATTGTCATTGCAATATATGGAACTAATTTTTCCACAACACCCTATCTATTTTTCTTGGAATATGGAAGAAATGAAGACTAACATTTTCCTCTAGTTTTAGCATTCAATATTTCTCTTAGAAATTTTCATCGTCTCTTCCTTATTATTATAAGGGATAACAAACTTGGTATCCAACCAGAGAAGGAGTACAACAATTGACTACAAAGAAGAACCCTACTTCCTAAACCATGTAGTGGAACTTTGCACACTCACAATCAAGTGTATTTTGAGTTTTATAGTCTCTAACCAAGAAAATGATGATATCATATTAATTTCGAGTTTGACAATGATAATTATATTTATTATTACACTTTTCAAAGTGTGGAATTTATTTCTCTTCATGGATCTCCTCCTTCCACAGGAGACATGACCAATTTGAGGCTTAGCCAACACTACAGATCTGGAATCATATTTCTCAAACAACAGTATTGAGTTCTTCATCATGAGATTGGCTTCATGTAGCTAAAAACTTTGGATGGTGAGCAAGTGCTTAGGGTCGTCAATACACATGGTTTGTCAATATTTCCATTAACAAAAGAATTAGGGTCAAATGGAAAACTAACTACACACATTCCCTTCATCTCAAGACCAACCACACACACACTCATAGGATGATTAGAAAAACACTGTGCACCAATTAGGGTTAAATAGATCATACAAGCATTTTACGCATTTTGAAGGTTGGCATAGTAGAAAACATATATAGACTATGTCTAGTGACATGATTCAATCGTTTCTCCACATTTTAAGGGAGTTCAAGAACTCAATGGATCAAGGAAGATTGTCATATAACAATTTGACATTATAGGAAATATCTAATAGAAGTAACAAGCTACATAATTTAGACACCCATCCATTGGTAGATTTAGCAAATAGACTAGAACAAATGGTTCAATCTTTCTATTTTGGACAATATAAAACATTTAGGATGTGGTATGCCCATCTATACAAGTCTTTGGCTTAAAGACCAAACCTCATTGAATTAATGAACAATACAAAATCCAAGAATAAACTCCATGAAAGGTTTCCACATGTTTCAGAGTTGCAAAAAACAAGTCTTCCATGTATAATTAAAATTCCATAACTTTTTTATTCGACCATCCAAGATGGGTTTCTGACGGATCCATTTGTACCCATCAATGGGATAATAATTTCAAAAGACATCTCCTCCATTATATTTGCAGTGTAACCGCTAAGAATCTAAGGTCTATAGGTCTACTGTAATCATCATATTAAATGGATCGATCTCTTTGACACATTCAATAACAAACTTATTTGAGACTAATAAATGAAGTTTGATCTTAATATCTAGTAATGGAACCTAGTCCTAAGTTTGCATGTTGAAAATGTCCTTAATCATATTAATTCCCCTATTAAAGAAGTAAGGAGTTAAGACACATGCATTATGTTGGCTCAATCTTGACTAACCCAGGTTTAACTTTGACCAGACCAACTAAACCCAGGGAACCGTCCCAAGGACTTAATCCTGTCGGCAACAGCTGTGACGCAAGTGAAGTCTCACCTGAGCTATTTGTAGGGACTGCAGGAACCAATTTTCGTGCAATGAAGAAGGGGATCTTCAGTTACTAGACATCGACATAAAGGGCATCGACATAATAATTACCATGACAGTATATCATAACCCATTTACAACCATACAAATTTTCATGAAAAATCCATTGAAGCTTTGTTAGTTCAATTACTTCTTCAAAAGATAACACATTATCAAAATACACAGTAATACGAAAAACACACACATTTATCATAAAACATTCGACACAAGAAGTTTAATGTGGAAAACCAAAGGGGAAAAACCCAAAAAACGCTCGTTGATTAGGAAGAGTCATATCTCAAACACTTTCACCTGTGCACACAGCCTGTAGACATTCGTCCATAATATCCATTACATTGAGTATGCGCACACATCTTGTGTATCGATAGTATACTCATGACTCTTATTCATCCTTGTCATAACTGTACCAAAATAATCTATTGCAACTACATACTTTATCTTTCCAAAACTCAAGTTAAACCAACCCCAAAAATCCCAACTAGTTACATTTTTATAGGCTCTATTAGAAGATTTTACATCTTGTTCCCACTACCCAAAAGTGGGAAAACCTTCAACTAAATCACCGACTTTACCATCGAACTTTATCAATACAATTACTTTTTCCCCAAAAACTGCCCAAAATTTCAAAGTTGGTTGTTTCAACACCTGCTTCAACACAACCCCATTCACACCTCGATCGGTTCCAAAACTTATAGACAAAAATTACCCAACTGACCTAGGGTCGACTGGCCCCCAATATTCACATGTATATCATCTAAATCTTGCTTCACCTCAACATCCACTGGATTAATGGTCTAAGTTACATTCTCTACTTTTGCTTGAAGATCTACAACATTATCTGTTCTTCTTTGCAACTATGTTCAGAGTTTGGAAACATACTACTCAAGTACCTTAATCTCAGTAGCCTTACTCGTCTTCTCGACTAGTGATAATTCTTTCAATGAGGTATGCAGACCGGCTAGAATTGTCTCTATTGCATGAAGTATGCTTGTTATTTCTTACAACTCCACATCATCCATCAAGGCCTCCCATCCCTGAGACACCTGCTCTTATTCCTTGACACAAAGTACCTCGACCTCCTGAATATGTCACATATCTTCTTCAACCTTCTTCCGTCGCTCTGCCAGTACTTCAAGATGTGTACTAGGAAGAAGATTATCTTCCAAGTTTGTAATATTGTGACAGAAGTTAGTAGAAAATTCCCCTAACTTGAAGACACGAGCTTCTTCAACCATGTCAAGTGTGACCCCAACCTGTGGAACTTACTGACAGGAAAGAGAAACAACTTGCTCTAGTCGCTTCCTAGTTTCCACTTCTGCATTTTCTTTTCTTTGTCTTCCATCTGACTTTGCAATAAAGGCACAATGTTCTTTGATATCTTTAGCTGGTCATACACCACATGCTCCCATGCCTTAATTTCCTCAACTGTCTCCTACTGAATGTTGTTTAGTGTAAACATCGGTAGCATAGTCGTGTCTAACCCGAAAAAAATAATATCTTGTATAGTACTATTCATCTCCTAGAGGGCCATCTTCCTACGATTGGGTTGACTTATTACTTATTGCAACTCTTATTCCTTTCAAAACTTTACACAGAGTTTGAAGAAGGGCGGTGACCCCCTCATACAAATCAGTATACTGGTTGATAATCTTCTAGCATGTCTCATTAGTAACCTCATCCATTATATCCACTAATAGGTCATAGTCATCATCAGTTAAACTGACAGGTGTGGAGTCCTCGACAACCTTTTGATTCTTCCTTCCCTTTTTCGTCAAGTCAATAGATTTTCTCTTTCCTCCCAAATCTATATTTGTCAGGGTATAAATCGAATATTGATCACTATCATGGTGAGATCTATGTGGATTGTCTTATTCTTATGGTCCCCAGGGATGGGTCCCTGATGTACCCTCATGTTGTGGATCATTTTTAGTAGACAACTAATCATATGCGATAGGTTTCTTCCAATCCTATGTCCAATACCGAACTATTGTATCAATTTCTTCCTCTGATAACTCAAAAAGTTGTCTTTAACCATTAGTGTCGGGGATATCACCTCAACTGAAGATAAATATGACGATCCCCCGCAATAAACTTGATGATATTTTGATATCATTGTACAGTCGTAACAACAATCCTCAATTGACTTCCAATATATCGTGCATATATAATTCAATGTTATTTTCCTGATGTCGTCAACGATTATCATCAAACCATAGATTTTGATACTGGGACCCATGACACGGGACATTCACTTCCATCCCTTGGTAATTGGGTGGTTTTTCCCATGCAACAAAGGAAATTAAAATGAGTAACATGGAATATGTAAAAAGTGTACCTCTCTCCTGCACATCGATAACGTCAGCCAATAACTCATTTAGCAAAAACATCGCCCATTTCATCTGAAATCCCGTAGAAAATTACTCTATTGTGGCGATGGTATCAACAGTGCATTGGTTCGGTCACATATTCTGTAGTAATTTACTCAAAAAAAATTTAGTTGCGAATATGATACCTTGATCATTAACAGAGGTTATATCAAAGCCCCTATTACCTTGTGTAATACTATACTTCTCCTTCATTTGAGCCATAAGTATTTTGTCCTATTCCTTTCCAACAAAGAATGGTGTTGGATCAACTCTTTCCTTTGGTAACCCTGTAATAGTATCTATGAGGTTAACATCAACAAAAATCTGGGTATCCAACCACATACACCCCCCATGAAAACAAACAACCAGTTACTTCATGCATGTATTGATTTCAACAGTTTCGCCAAAATGGGGCATATACAATAGCGACATAATGCCTAAATTCTCTAACCCATGAGCCTAGTCCATTGGTACCAAATGAATAGGCCCTCTTTCCACTACCTACACCACTGTCATTTCGACATGTGAAGTTCGAGGAACTTCCTCAAATCATGGTTAGAGAACGAAAATTTCTTCAAATTATCCATGATGTCCACCGTCACATGAAATCCTTTCGGGATGGTAGGATTTAACAGTGGATACTTGGCATTATTCTTAATAATTATAGGTGGAGAATCATCCTTCCGGGGTGGAATATAACCTGGTAGTATAGTCATTGATCTATACCTAGATTCTTCAACATCATGGGAAGCTTTAAATATTTTCTCTGGAGGAACTACCCGACTAGTCATTCGTTTCTTCCTCAGTGGATTCATAGTGGTTGGTCGTGACAAAACCTCCGGTGATTCCTCAACAATAGGTATATCAAACATAATTTCTACAACAGAGCCTTGAACAATGCTTGAGCTTGACATAGGGATCTCCATAGTGAAAAATTTCAACACATAATAGCTAGTTGTAGATGACTATCTTGCTGAATACACTTTCACATGCATCACAATGACACAATTGAATTTATTTCAGATGATGAAATAGGTCTACACATGCGAAAAATTGGTCCGATCACATGGGTAGTTCTGACTTGATATTTAGCAATTATTAGAAAAGGTGGTGGTCAATCAATTCACATGTTGAAATCTTTTCAGACATTTATGACAAGGCGCTATTAACTCCACCACTATGCTTGACAAAAAAGTAGCTACTTAACATGCATTAATTGCAAACTTGACAGAAAAGAATGCCACCAAATCCCAATGCACGAAAAACCAACTTCAATGGATAGATAACTTTGAATGTGACACCTAAACTATGGTAAATATACAAGAATTTGATAGACAAATTACAGGTTATATACAAGACCTAGACAATTTTTTTTTCACAAACTCGGTCGAGAGACATAAGGGTATCCCGATAAGGTTTTAGCCAATTTTCATTTACTAAACTGTTAAGGGGTGTAACATCTATCTTTTGTAGTTGAATTGAACCCCCATCTATAACACAATTCACAATATATGGTCCCAGCCTGTGTGTGTGAATCTTACTAGGATGCTTTAAAAAAGTATTGTCATAAATAAGAACAAGGTCATCAGAATGGAATTGCTTGAACTTGATATGCCGATAATGCCAAGTTTTGTTTCTCTCCTTCTTGAGTTTTTAGTGATAGCCTGTAAGGAATGGATCTTCTTCCAACTGTAGTAACTGTGATAATAATTCTTCAATTGCACTAAAATATTTCAATTCGATAATTGCATCTATTTGTAACCATTTGTTGTCTCACTATTGAATAACCTAGGTTCAACTTTAACCAGACTAACAAAACCCAAGGTACCGAATCGACATGACTTAATCCTATCAGCAAGAACTACGATGCAAGTGAAGTCTCACCCAAGATACCTATAGGGGTTGCATAAACTAGGTTTCATGCAGTGAAGAAGGGGATCTTCTCTTACTAGACATAGATATAATAAATACCCTGACAATATATGACAACCCATTTACAACCATAAATATTTTCATGAAAAATCCATTGAATCTTTGGTAGTTCAATTACTTATTCAAAATCTAACAAATTATCATAAGTCGCAGTAATACAAACAACACACACATTTATCATACACTATTCAACAAAAGAAGTTTAACTTGGAAACCCAAATGGGAAAAACCACAAAAGCACTCGTTAATTAGCAAGATTCGTATCTCAAACGCTTTGGTTTGCACATACAACCTACAAACATTCCTCCATAATCTCCATTACATTGAGTCCACACACACAGCTTGGGATTGATGGTATACTCACAAATCTTATTCATCCTTGACATAATAGTACCAAAACAATCTATTGACACTATAGACTTTATCTTTCCAAAACTCGAACTCAACCAACCCCAAAAATCCCAACCCATTATATTTTTAGAGGCTCTACTGGTCTATTTTACATCCTGTGCCCACTACCCAAAAGTGTACAAACCTTCAACTAACTCACTGACTTTACCATTGGACTCTGTCAATACGATTATTTTTCCCCAAAAACTGCCCAAATTTTTGGAGTTGACTGTTTCAACACCCGCTCCTACATGACCTAGTTCACACCTTGACCAGTTCCAAAACTTATAGACCAAAATTACCCAACTTGCCTAGGGCCAACACATTTTAAATGACAAATTTACCTTATTAAAGCGACAATAAGGACTAGATTAGATATTGAGCATTGAAATACATGCTCAACCTAAGGGATTCCCCTTCCATCATAGATGCCTTGATCCTTTAGCATTCTCTAAGCCATAAAACAATTTTTTGTCGTTAAACTAATGTAAAATGACAATTAAGATTCGAGGTTCAATCCCTTTTAGAAGGTTTTATAAAAATGGTATCTAGATAAGCTATAGTTTCTAGCAATATTTACAAATATTTGGTCCCTTCAATATCATTGGTAACCCACTCTATATAAAGGTCCTAGGCTTAAGTGTGCATTTTAGTAATGCACATGTGTGCCCACTCCTTGGGCTAGCTACACAAATTCTAGTTTATTGATTAATTTCAATGCCTCCATCTATACTGGCCTACATAAAAGTATGAAGGCCTTTTTCAAGCCTCTACCTCCATCTATATTGGCCTACATAAAAGTATGAAGGCCTTTCTCAAGCCTCCAATAGGCATTAGAGAACATAACTCAACATCATCAAGTATAATAGACATGGGTAGTAACCATAACATTAGTCAATTTAACTAATTTTTTGTGGCTAATGATGTCATGGTATTAATTACACATTTGGAGATATTTTTCTTTTGTCATTGAATAAAACATCCCAAGCTCCTTAGGGGATACTTGCAATGCAAAGAGAATTCCCAAAAAATTAAATATTTAGTCAAGAAAGCTCTGTGACCATATATTACGTGACAATTAAAGGAAAATTATTTTGACTCTGTAAGTAACATCCATTTTTGTTCAATTGTATACCTGATCATAAAATATTTATCGACAATCCAATGTTTTTTATATTAAATTTGGTTCTTAAGCATAATGAGAAAGGAATCATCAACAAGAGTTTGATTCCCTCAACCACATATCCTTCTCTGAGTTCAAAGAAATGGATAATTGGTATATAAAAGAGTGTGTCATCTTACGGTAAATAATATTTCTTAGGTATTCAATATCCACCAACTACAAGGATAGGTAAATCAATCGCCCTTAGCAAATAGATCCTTTTTTTTACAGGAGAAAAATAACTTTTCCTTAATATTCATTTAGAATTAAAGGAAATGTTTACATAGAAGTGATATCAAGTAATATCAACCCCATAAAAAAATACACTACAGAGTGAACAATTGTTGGAGCAGGGTCCCGCAGCTACAGAAGAAGCTGCTAGTTTAGCGGAGAGATAAGTTTTGGTGGAAAGAAGAGAAGACAGAGCTACGACGCCGTAGCACGTTTCCAGCTGTAGAGCAGAGCCGGAAACCATGACTTTTTAGATAGAGAAGTCAAGAAAGGAAACGGTACCTGAGCGGCCGAGAAGAGAGAGCTCACCCACTGCATTGAAGGTAGCGGCGGAAGACAAGAGGGCTCAGCGACCCTCATAAAGGAGAAGGAGCAACGACGCTGAAGCATTGAAGACGAAGGACAGAAAAGTGAAGCGGTGCACAGTACCCATGATCAGTGCCGGGAAGCACGGAAGACTGCAGAGAGCTGTGGTGTGACGGAAAGCGGCTACCTCAAGTACAAATATGGCCGACTGTCACTAGTTAGGGTTTGGGTTACTATTGGGACAGGCCCACAGTGTTGTAATGGCAAGAAATTCGGGCTGCCTATAAAGGGATATATTTTGTATTGTAAAAGGTTGGCGTGTTGGCATTTTGGGCATTTTAGGCCATCCAGCTAGTCGGATAACATATAGTTAGCCATTGAGTCTGTTAGCTCACAGTATCTTGTATTGTAATAGAGTTGAGCTCTGGTTCTGTTCTTAGCGGTAGCAATCTTACTGTAACTAGTAGCTGGCTTATAGAGTATGCATGTAACGATACGCATGGATGGACAGAGAGGGAAGAGTATATTGTAGGAGAGAAATATAGAGAAGAAAATAGATCTAAGAGAGAAGATCTTGAGCTGCATATGCGGTGCAGCAGAACTGTGTTTTACCTTCCCCTGAGCTATAATGAAAAAACAGTTTTGTGGACGTAACTTCCATCCTGGAGGTGAACCACATTAAAATCAAGTGTTATGTGATTGGTTTATGTGTTATGTTTACTTATGCATTTCTCAGTCATTTCATGGACTTTGTTTACAGTTTAATGAATGAAGGTGTTAATCAGTTCACAGTAACATAGAAGGATAAATATAAGTCGAAGTCTTTGGCATGTTGTATGTGGTTGACTTATGCTTTGCGTGAAACAGTCACTAGTCGTAGTATTGAAAAGCCTTGTATGTTAAGTCTTGCAAATCGACACAAGCAACGCTAAGTGCGCTAAGCCGTGGAGGTAGGATATCACAGAGAGGTGATACCGCATCGGCAGAGGAGCTGCGGTGCGCGATACCGCAGGTTAAGGACTTAGCGTTGGGCAGGAGCTGCGTGTCGCACGCTGCACGACGATGCGGTAAGGTTGGAGATATCACGAGTCAGGGAAAGTGCGTGACATAGAAAAGGACCGCATGACGGTATAAAGGAATATCTCGCGGCTAGAAGAGTTGCGAGACGAGGAGATTGCGTGACGTGAGCAGAAGATCGCGCGACGCGCAGAGAAGAGACCTCGCAGATTGGGGAATGCGAGCCGCAAGTAGGATCGCCACAGAACCTGGTCCAAGACACTTGAGTCCTTGGCCAACCCATTAGAATCACTTTGGGTGAGACTTCAGGCCGCTTTGCGGTCTGTCGCCGAAAGGGCCAGTGAGCTAGGGGTGTTGTTGGTTGATGATAGTAAACCCGGGTCTGCCCACCACAGCCAACAAATGGTTCCGTTGCCGGTTTTGAACAACTGAGAACTAATGTTCTGTTGGCATCCCACTAGAGAAGAGTTTCACCAGTGGCTAGAGTCAAACTTAAGGGAGTTTGCCAAGAAAGAAAATCGGAGCCCTAAATTGAGCACAGAGGACTGGTTACAAAAGCATATCTCTTCAGATATACACGCGATATTTTTTGCAACCTATGGAAACGAGCTTTACGACTGGTTATCAAAGTTGACAGATAGGAACATATTCAAGAAGAAAAGAAACATTGTCTAGACACCGGAGCTGATTTAGACCATGCAGAGCCTCGAAAATCCCATCACGAGAGCAGTGGACTTCTGGCTTGCGAGTGTGCTAGAAGGCTTTGCTACAGAATTTGCAGTTGACCAGAGAAAAAGCTTCAGCGAGGCTGAGTGGTACTTCTTCAAAGGATATCGTGGTAAGTACCTAAAATCTCTAAACTTGTCCATTAAGATGCTGCTACATGAAAAAGGAGTAATGGACATGATTTCAGATGAGTAAGTAAAGATAGTAATGTCACAAGAGTTTGAAAGTGATTTTGATGACATTGGATGAACACGTAGTGGCAAGAAATATAAAGTAGCTTTCGGCTCTCCTGTATTTGGAGACAGTTCAAACAATATTAGGCAACTGAGTCCTAGTACCACAAAAGAACCAGAGGGGGGTATCCCTTACCATCCATATACCCCACAGAAACAGACCGGGACTCAGAGTAATCCCGTAGGTACTCCATCCAGTAGCTCACAGACAGTACCTACTACCGCTACATCACCTTCACCTACACCGCTGAGTGGTAGTAATCCAGTCAATCAGAATCCACCGCAGAGAAATAGAATGGGAGATGATATGAAGCTACCTACCTTTAAGGGTACAGGAGCAGAGGACCCGGAGCAGCATTGGTTTCTATGAGAAGCCATGTGGACCATTAAGCAAATTCATGATGATAACATTAAACTTGTACAGTTGGTCACCACATTAAGAGAACGAGATTTAACATGGTATATGAAGTACGCCACCACACCTAGAACACTCGTCCAGGTCAAGACTGCCATGATTAAAGAGTTCAAGAAACCTAAGTCTGAGTCTCAGTGCATAACAGAGCTCAAGGATATTAAGCAGCTACCATCAGAGTCAGTATGGGACTTTGACTAGAAATTCAAAGCTCTTATAGACCAAGTAAGCTTTGAGTTTGCGCCGGAGCAGCATAAGGAATGATTTATTGCAGCGCTACTCCCTCACATCAGATTGCCACTAATGCAGCAGAAACTCCAGACGCAGGATGACGCGTTGGAGATGGCGATGAAGCTCGAAGCTTCACTTTTAGCTGAGACCAGCGCAGGCATGACAACTCTATAGAACCAGTTGGCCAACCTCACGTTACAGATACATGAACTTAAGAAAGGAAAAGAGCTTATGCAAGACATATGGTGCTTACGATGTAATGCACAGGGTCATACCAAAGACAACTGTCCAGTCTTTGCAGAATATTTAGCGTCAGGGGCTCCTAACCCTTTACCACGAACGCAAGGGCCATGGTGTGAAATATGCAAGACACAAGGACATCAGCCTCAGCAATGCCCTTTGCTTTAGAAGTATGTATAGACACCTAAGAACCTATACTGTGTCTTCTGCAAGTCTATCGGACATGATGAACAGGATTTCCGAACCTATGATCTCATGTTAGATAGAAAACATGACGTATATAGAGTCTAGTCAGAAACACAGGGTCCAGCAGCACGACCACAGCCTGATCCAGCTTACGGTGGCCGTGGAGGAGGATTCAGAGGACGAGGCCATGGAGGAGGATTCGCACGAGGAGAAGGCTTCGGCAGAGGAGAAGGTTTTGGCCATGGTCACGGCCCAGTTACTTGTTATAACAGCAGAGTTGTAGGACACTATGCTAGGGACTGTCAGAGCCCCACTACCACTTGTAACTACTGCAAATCTTATGATCATACCATAGAGGAGTGTCCTACCTTGATAGCTAATATCAAATACCCTAAGCTAGCAATACACCAGAACATCTAGCTTATTGTTGCTGAGCAGGCAGAGCCAGAACCAGGAGTCAATATTGTGACTCGTAGCGGTGTTTCTACTAGTAGGACACCGCAGGAGACCGAAAAGAACATAGGGCAGGAGTGGGTGCGCAGAGCTCCTAGTAAAGCAATACCACTCGACCTGCAGAAGAACAAAGAGACATTTCATGAAGCCAAGGCTTCCTTTGATGAACCTACGCAATCAGGATCACAGGTACCGCCGTCTAGGGGCGTACCACAGCAAGCACCATGTGGCGATAGCCCTGAATAGATACCGTAGACTACCACATCAGGAAGATGCGACGAGGATGAATCGACAGGAAGTGTACAATCCTTCCTGCACAGTTGCTTGAAACTCGTGAGAAATAAAAAAGCTATCAGCGAGATACAGTGCATCATAGATCAGTGTTAGCAACCTTCTCTCTCGGGCAGTGCACACCGCGCTGTTCATAATATTACAGGACATACAAGGACCGAAAGAGAGATGAAGCTTACAGCACAGATTGGAGAGTTTGAAATGGATGAGGTCGTCTTAGATCTAGGATCAGAGGTGAATGTTCTGACTAAGTAGACATGGTAACAGATGGGTAGACCTCAGTTAGTCAGATCGCCTATCCACCTAAGATTAGCTAACCAGTAGCGAGTATCACCATTGGGTCGACTGCTGCAGGTACCAGTTGACATTGACGGAGTTCGCAGTTTTGCGGACTTCGAGGTTATAGAAATCATTGGCGACAGTCGACCGTATCCAGCATTATTAAGTATTGATTGGGCGATCGGTAGCAAGGCTGTCATCGACCTAAAGAGAAGACAAATGACCTTTGAGGATGCGCAGATCTGGGTCATCGTGCCGTTGGATCCTCACCAGGGTCCTAGATACATTGAACCTATCCGAGCAGAGGAGGAGGCACATAACATGGATAGTCTCTACCAGATGACTGCGAACCAGAACGACTACATCAATCCAACCACAGAAGGGAACATTAGTTGGTGATGCGACAACTCATGTGCATCGGATTCCGATGTTGGTCTAAAGAATTGGCAGAACAGACTTTACGAAGTCTCAGCGCACAGATGTGCGTTTATGAGTAAGTCACTGCGATGGATTGGCGCAGAGATCACTGAGATTCCATCATATCATGGTCTGACAGATATCCAGGACTTCCTTGAGCAGTTTGAACAACAAATTCCTTACGAGCATAGGATCGCAGCTATGGACCTTGCGGTACGAGCCACACCTGCAAGATGGTGGTATGCGCATAAAGAGAATATCGTATCATGGGATGATATTAAATGATTGATGGCAATCAGATTTTTTGTCGACAGAGAGTATGTCTAGTAGAAGTACACAGGAGAAACTGATCCCAGGGCAGACATTCAGACATGTGAACAGAACTGGTCGGACATTCCCGAGGATGAATGGGTTCACAGATTCATTCACACATTGGACACAGTTCCAAGGAGCTGGTACACAGAGACCGAGTTGAGCAAGGGGACGACCACATGGTCACTTATGACAGACAGTTTCCTACTCACCTTCACGTTTGAATCAGAACACCCAAGTGTTGCTCAGGCCCTAGACATAATCAAGATCAAGATATTTAAGGACTGTACCATCTCAGTGCAGGCTCAACCTGAGTGGGCCGTCCATTTGCAAGCCGAACTCGAGTGCTATAATTTCGCAGCAAAGTCAGACAATGAAGATAAGGATGAGGATGAGGATCCTCGCAACAATAACATTTCGGAGTCAGAAGGGACTCGCGATGTTGGGGGACCACAGTTAGAGATTCCAGCAATCACCGAACCCATCAAGATTAAAAAGATCAATATTGGCACAGACACAGAACCTAAGTTTGCCTCTATTGGAGACTATTGGAACGATGAAACAGTCGGACAGATTGCAGATTTGTTACATGACTATTAGGACCTGTTTCCCACCAAGTTCACTGAAATGAAGGGAATAGTTGGAGACCTGGGAGTTATGAGGATACCATTGAAGGAGGATGCTAGACCAATCAAGTAGCGCCCATATAGATTGAATCCGCGCTACAAAGAAAAAGTAAAGGATGAGATTGATAAGATGCTAGCAACAGGCATCATTGAGCCGGTAGAAGAAAGCGAATGGGTTAGCCCCATGGTCGTACAAGAAAAGAAAACCAAAGGAGACATCAGGATCTGTGTTGATCTGCTCAAGCTCAACAATGCATCGCTTCATGATCCATTTCCGACACCGTTCACTGATGAGGTATTAGACAACGTGGGAGGACAGGAGGTCTACTCCTTCACTGATGGATTTTCAGGCTACCATCAGATCAGAATACATCCAGAAGATCGATCCAAGACCACCTTTGCAACAGAATGGGGCTCGTTCCAGTATACGGTAATGCCCTTTGGTCTTAAGAATGCACCAGCTATATTTTCTAGAGTAGTAGTTGCTGTATTTAAAGAATACATTCATCAATTCTTAGAAGTATATTTTGATGATTGGACTGTATTTGGACTAATCGACAAGCATATAGGAGACTTAAGACTGATGTTAGAGAAATGTAGGCCGTACCAGATTTCTCTAAACTTGAAGAAATGTATATTTTGTGCACCATTTGGTATTTTGTTGGGTCACATTGTTTGCAGACAAGGCTTGATGGTAGATCCTGCGAAGATCACCATCATTGTAAATCTTCCAGCACCCAACTCAGTCAAGCAACTGAGGACAGTACTTGGTCATACCGGGTACTACAGAAAGTTCATCAAGGGCTATGCAAAGATTACAGCACCAATGGAGAAATTGCTAAAGAAAGATGTAAAATTCCTATGGAATGAGGAATGTCAGCAGAGTCTAGACACACTTAAAGAGAAGATGGTTACAACACCCATCTTAGTATTTCCAGACTGGACTAAGCCATTTCATGTACATGTGGATGCGTCTGGCATTGCACTAGGGGTTGTTTTAACACAACCAGGAGAAGGAGATATTGACCATCCCATCGCATATTCCAGCAGAAAGCTATCGACAGCAGAAAAGAACTACACCACAACCGAAAGAGAAGGCCTATCTATGGTATACGCGCTGCAGAAGTTCAGGCACTACCTATTGGGTGCCCCATTCAAGATGTTTACTGACCATTCTACCTTGAAGTATCTAGTCAATAAGCCAGTGTTAGGGGGGAGAATCTGCATATGGTTACTCCTCTTTCAGGAGTATGATTTTGAAATCATCGTGAAACCAGGCAGACTGAATGCCGGACCTGATCATCTGTCGCGGATAGACTCAGGAGAAGAGCCAAGTAACCTAGATGACAATCTGCTAGATGCGCCGTTGTTTTCTATCCAGATTGCAGATGAGTACTATGCCGATATTATCCAATTTCTCACTACAGGAGTAGCACCTGATGAGTTTACTAAGCAACAAAAGAAGCAGTTGGTTGTTAAAGTAGCAGACTTCACCCTCATCGCAGGACACCTATACAAGTTAGGTCCGGATGAAGTTCTGCGCAGATGTGTGATGCCGCATGAAAAAGATGCTATTATCAGAGAGGCACATTCAGGAACCGCAGGAGGTCATTTCGCAGGAAAGCCGACTGTGCAGAAAATCCTGGAGGCAGGATTATGGTGGCCTACGTTGCATAAAGACACCAAGGACTTTTGCAGATGCTGTGATATCTACCAAAGGATAGGAAAACCCTCGTGACGCGATGAAATGCTGCTGCGACCGCAGGTCACGTTGCGCGCATTTGACAAATGGGATATAGATTTTGTGGGTCCTATCAACCCACCAGGAAAGCGCACTGGTGCGAGATATATTATCACTGGAACATAGTACCTCACCAGATGGGCAGAGGCCAAAGCAGTAAGAAATTGTGATGTTGCTACAGTTGCACAGTTCCTTTTTGAAAACATCATCAGTAGATTTGGATACCCAGTAATTTTGATGAGTGATCAAGGCACACATTTCTTGAACAACACTATTGAGGCGTTAACAGAAGAATTCCAGATTCAGTACCATAAGAGCACTCCCTACCACCCCCAGGATAATGGCACGGTGGGGGCCTTTAATAAGATTTTAGAAAATGCTCTTACTAAGATCTGCAATAGCCAAAGGAATGATTGGGACCTCAGAGTTAACGCTGTATTATGGGCGTACAGGACCACATGCAAGAAAATTATGGGACACACACCTTTCAGCTTGGTGTATGGATAGGAGGCTGCTATGCCTATGGAGTATATTCTCCCCAGTTTAAGAATCGCTCAAATTACCGGGTTGAATAATACAGACACAGTCGAGGAAAGGCTAGCACAACTGCTTGCCTTAGAAGAAGACAGATTCATCGCCGGATTCCATCAGAAAGTGCAGAAGGCACGAGAAAAAGCTTGGCATGACAGACACATTAAGAATAAGAATTTTTAGATCGGAGACCTAATGCTCCTCTATGACAGCAAATTCATTAAGTTTCCAGGAAAGTTCAAGACGCATTGGATGGGGCCATATCAGATACAGCAAGTCACAGAGGGAGGTGCCGTTCAGCTCAGCCAGCTGAATGGGGAGCTTCTTCCCAGATGGATTAATGGCAGTAGGCTTAATCTCTATAGTGATAGCCACTCCGCCTCTCAGCCCTAGCTTAGCCAGTTTATGGTGGTGCAAATGTCTAGTGTAGTTGAAAGGAGGCATCGCACGGGGAACTAGTCTACACCGGCAGGTATTATTCTAAGTATGAAAAATCGCATAAGGTCGGTTCATGAGAGAAAAAAAAGTATTGTTTTACGCAGGTGATGCGGAGTCGCATCGCGACAATGTGATGTTTTCTCTGTGCCACGTACTCATTTTTGCAACCAACAGAGGGCCAGTCAAGTCACCCTCTGATAGGTAGTTAATGAGGAAATGACTGGTATATCTTACCGTAGATTTGGCAGTAGTATAATCAATTTTTCCAGATTTGGCAAATCTCCGACGAGACCGGCGCCTATACACACACGCTTCGAGGGAAATTCGATCGGATTTCCGCATTTATTAAGGATCGGATGACGGGTGTGGTCTTGTCCAGGCTTTTATTACGACCGACGGGTTCAGTCTAAGATGATCGTTGCATCCGGGATTATTGTATTGGGTATAAAAGCAGAAAGTATTCAATTGGGATGGTTACGTTTGCAGAAAAATCGAGAGCTATAGAGTAAGTTGTTACGAATTCCCTGTAAAGAGATAAGTTTGTTACAGAGTGTTGTGATTTTCAGAAGTTGCAGCCATTACACGTCCACTGTTTTGTACTAAGACGGTTCTGTTTGAGGACGAACCTCTAGAAGACATGCCGAGATGCTTCGACCCTGGTGGCCGTAGGTCCGCCATGACGCCGCCGCCCAGGGTTGTGAAATTAAGTATAGCACAAGTCAGACAACCGCTAAGGATGAAGAATCAAGCGCCATAAGTAGAAGTTGTCACCAAAGTCTTTGCTAAGGAGAAGAAGAACACCGAGCCGATCACTAAAGATAAGAAAGCAGAGCAGAAGAATGATGAGAAGAAATCTCCCGCTAGGCGAAAAGTAAAAATAAGAAAAAGAAAGCAACAGGAGAAGGTCGTCGACCTATCTGATCAGCTAAGAGAAGCACAAAATATTGTGGAGGCAACGAAACGAAAATCTGACGATCAGAGGCAACATGTGTACCTGGAGCACCTCGAAGAGAAGAAAAGTGGAAGAGGACAGCAAATCCAGCAGACGGTACAATTCCAGAACGCAGACAAAGGCTTGTTCTCCGAACGGAATTCATGGTTTGTATCTCTTTCATATACAAGCCTCCAGACTGAAGGAAATGTTTGAGAAGGCTGGAAGATGCAGATTTTCCTTGTGATAAAAGTTCTAACCCAGATAAAGAGGAAAGGATATCTGTGGAAGACCTGTCAAACACTAGAAGGTTCTTAAAAGGTTTCAGGAGCGACGGGAGTGAGACCATGACTACGGGCAGGAAGGATAAGAGAGCCCAGCGAACCAAGTTATAGAAACTACAAAGAGCGTGTCGAAGTGATGCAGAAGGAAGTTGTAGGACTTCGAGACAGGTTGCAGAGGACTTCGCAGGAAGCCAAGGCAAAGCTACAGCAGGAGAAGCCCGCTGGAAGTGGCTCGAGGATGAGCCACAAGTAAGTGTTAGGGGACTGTTGGAGCAGGGTCCCGTAGCTACAGAAGAAGCTGCTAGTTTAGCGGAGAGATAAGTTTTGGCAGAAATAAGATAAGACAGAGCTACGATGCCATAGCACGTTTCCAGCTGCAGAGCAGAGCCGGAAACCATGACTTTTTAGATAGAGAAGTAAATAAAGGCAATGGTACTTGAGCGGCCGAGAAGAGAGAGCTCACCCACTGCATTGAACGCAGTGGCGGAAGACAGGAGGGCTCAGCGACCCTCATAAACGAGAAGGAGCAACGAGGCTGAAGCATTGAAGACGAAGGACAGAAAAGTGAAGCGGTGCACAGTACCCATGATCAGTGCTGGGAAGCATGGAAGACTGCAGAGAGCTATGGTGTGACAAAAAGCGGCTACCTCAAGTACAGATATGGCCAACTGTCACTAGTTAGGGTTTGGGTTACTGTTGGGATAGGCCCATAGTGATGTAATGGCAAGACCTTCGGGCTGCCTATAAAGGGATATATTTTGTATTGTAAAAGGTTGGCGTGTTGGCATTTTGGGCATTTTAGGCCATCCAGCTAGTCAGATAACATATAGTTAGCCATTGAGTCTGTTAGCTCACAGTATCTTGTATTGTAATAGAGTTGAGCTCTGGTTCTGTTCTTAGCGGTAGCAATCTTACTGTAACCAGTAGCTGGCTTATAGAGTATGCATGTAACGATCCACAGGGATCGACAGAGAGGGAAGAGTATTGTAGGAGAGCAATATAGAGAAGAAAAGAGATCTAAGAGAGAAGATCTCGAGCTGCATATGCGGTGCAACAGAACTGTGTTTTACCTTCCCCTGAGCTATAATGAAAACACAGTTCTGTGGACGTAACTTCCATCCTGGAGGTGAACCACGTTAAAATCAAGTGTTATGTGATTGGTTTATGTGTTATGTTTACTTATGCATTTCTCAGTCATTTCATGGACTTTTTTTACAGTTTAATGAATGAAGGTGTTAATCAATTCACAGTAACATAGAAGGATAAATATAAGTCGAAGTCTTTGGCATGTTGTATGTGGTTCACTTATGCTTTGCGTGAAACAGTCACTAGTCGTAGTATTGAATAGCCTTGTATGTTAAGTCTTGCACATCGACACGAGCAACACTAAGTGCGCTAAGCCGCGGAGGTAGGATATCACAGAGAGGTGATACCGCATTGGCAGAGGAGCTACGGTGCGCGATACCGCAGGTTAAGGACTTAGCGTTGGGTAGGAGCTGCGTGTCGCACGATGCACGGTGACGCGGTAAGGTTGGAGATATCGCAAGTCAGGGAAAGTGCGCGATGTAGAAAAGGACCGCACGATGGTATAAAGGAATATCTCGAGGCTAGAAGAGCTGCGAGACGAGGAGATTGCACGACGCGATCAGAATATCGCGTGACACAGAGAAGAGACCTCGCAGATTGGGGAACTGCGAGCCGCAAGTAGGATCGCCACAGAACCTGGTCCAAGACACTTGAGTCCTTGGCCAAACCATTAGAATCACTTCGGGTGAGACTTCAGGCTGCTTTGCGGTCTGTCGCCGAAAGGGCCAGTGAGCTAGGGGTGTTGTTGGTTGATGATAGTAAACCTGGGTCTGCCCACCATAGCCAACACCAATAAGGGTAGCATCCATAGCCAAATAAACCAGAGGAAACAAGATTCTTTCACCGGATGATCTACCAAATGTGTCCAAAGCGAAAACATAGAGAATAAAACTTGTTTATCCAAGTAGGTACTCAGGGGAGTGACTAAACATAATGATGTTCTTCTTTGGAGGAGGACAGAAAGACATCCACATATATCCATGATGCAAGGAGGCTGGAAAGCCCATACTCAAAATAAGTGAGTATGTTAACTAATATAGTGGGGATCTAGAAGAGCCGAGTCTCACCTCCCCCAATAATGAAACATTCATTATATTCAATGAAGGATAAGAGATCGAAGGCCATAGAGAGTGCCTCAGATAAACAATATGTCTTCTTATAATGTTCCCTATAGACAAGCTGGAAATCAAGTGAAAGGAAAGAGGCATTCAAGACCATGATGTTGTCACACCAGTAGTCTAGGTCAAGAGCTGAGAGGTTATCCTTATCATTTTCCTAGTCAATGACTACTAAACAATCACCAAAAACATTGATACTGGGAATACTGATAGCAGCCACAAAATACAGTAATGCCCAAAAAGAAAGAAGTCCATCCATGGATTTGGTGCTTTTCCCACATCCAAATTTGATTATGAACAAGTGATACTAATTTAAACCAAGAAGAATACCTGCACCACCAATATTTAATGATGCCTCTCCATCAAAGAAACCATAGGGGTACCCAAGCTCTGGAGTAGGTCCAAGAACCTTGGACTTTATTTTTTTACAGCTTGCAGGAAAAGATAACACTTGAGCCCATATCCTATTACAAGTAGAGATAATATCTACTTTTCTGTCTTCAAAAATAGAATAGTTGCAAGAAATCCATATATTCCATATAAAAACAGAGATAGATGTACGCTCTCTCAATCCTGCTAAAACCAACTCTCTATATTTTCCAAGAGAGTTGAATTGTTCCAAGAAAGAGACACTCGATAATTCCTACAGAGCAGATCGATGATGTCTCGAACAACAAAGCATCCCATGAAGATATGGTTTATAGATTCCTCACTTTCCTTGCATAAACATCACCTGCTCGGCCCATACTAGCCTTTTTTTTAAGTTATCCCATGTATTAACATGATTCTCCAATACGAGCCAAAGGAAGCATTTGATTTTAAATGGGATATCATAGTTCCGTTTCAGAGAAAGAGTTTTGTTTGGGGACAACTGCAGATTTGAAGAGACAATGAAATCATAAGCTAGACTGGCTGTGACATCACCATTTACCTTATTATGCAACCACAACAAAGAGTCCTTATATTCATTTAGTTTGATCCCCCTGTGTGACAACCCATTGATGTAATAGGTCCAACCATCCTTCCAAACACCACCCAAGTCCAAGTCCTCTGCAGTTAACCAGTATGACTGATCCTTGGATCCTTCACTAGTATTACTAGCACAACCGAGAGTATTAATTCCATAGTCAGATAAATAATCTCGTAGTTCTTATGAGAGGATATAGGATGAGTTATGTCCATAAATCGGGTCGATACCCAATCTAATCCTTTTTCCCCATCTAGCTTTAAACCCCAATTTTCTGCTAATCCAAGAGAGGGACCTGACAAAGTCGTTCCAGAAATAGGAGGTACATTGTACGGAGAACTGCTTCCTATGCAGACAATCAACAATTTCTATATTTTTAAGGTATTTTTTTACGAATAATCTGATTCCAAATTCCCATACCTTTCAGTACCATCCAAAGGCTCTTCATTCTGAGAGAAGTACAAAACCAATCCAAGTTTTTTATGTTGCAACCTCCATATTCCAGAGGCCTCAATATTGTAATCCATTCAACCAGATGCATCCTTTTCCTACCTCCTGTGCTTCCCCAGAGAAATGAAAACATGTGACGAAGACGATTCAGCATGAATTTGGGTACTATGGACAAAGAAAACCAATACATTGGCATACCGGTCAAGACAACTGATATAAGTATTAATCTTCCTCATAAAGTAAGGAGTCTATAGGACTAGAGACTAATTCTTTTCTCAAAGCTTTTGATAATCTACCTCCAATCGTTGATGCCATAGACTAGATGCTTAAGTCAGTAACCAAGGTACTTGAATCCTTCATCAATAGGATCCATTTTATAATGCAGTAATGTCGAGATGCTTTCCCTTATCCTTTCATCTAATTAATTGAAAATAAAATATGATTTTTCTACACTAATACTCATTCCAGATATATAGCAAAAGAGGTCAAAAGTTTCTTTAAAAGCCTTCCATTCTTCCAGAGTCCCCACACCAAACAATACCACATCATTTACAAAGAGCAGACGAGATAGCACTAGTGCGGAAGAAATTTTAGTCCATTTTATCCTTCCTTTCTTCTGCGCATCCTTGATAAGGAGATTGAGTCCTTCAATAACTAGGAGAAAGAGAAGGGGTGATAGCGACATCCCTGATGGATGCCATGGGAGGAAACAAAGAAACCCGACGGGGTTACATTAATCAGAACAAAAAAAATTGAGGATGTGATACATCCCATGTTCCAATTCACCCCATCCACATGGATGTCAATCTGTAATAGTACAAGCCGTAAAAAGTCCAATTTACCCTGTCTAAGGATTTGCCAAGATCCAGTTTGGGAACCATTGCTTTCATCTTTTTTGTTTTGATGGCGTGCAGTAATTCCTGAGTTATGCGCATAGGTTCGAGAATTTATCTGTTCTTAAGGAAACTGAACTGTTCAGCTGCTAACATCCTATCCAGAAAAGGCTTCAGGCGATTGGAAGCAATCTTGGAGATAAGTTTATAGATCAAGTTGCATAAGGAGATAGGGAGGAAGTCTGCAAATGATTGAGGATTTTTGCACTTAGGGATGAGAGTCAAGAAAGTGGAGTTTATAAAATTGATAAAATTTCCCTCTTTTCATGACAGTTCCACAGCCCTAAGAAGATCCATACCAACTAAATCAAAGAACCAGAGGAATAATGCAATAGGCCATCCATTGGGTCCATGGATTTTGTCGCTTTTGAATCCTTTTAAACCCCCTTCAACTTTAGCTAAGGATACCTCAGAATTAAAGATATCGGCATCCTCCTTCGGAATAAAAGAAGGAAACAACTTAGTTAACTTCAGTTGATCCACACTATTTGACTTTCCATAATCTTTGAACATTGCTGAGAAGTTCTTTTCCCCCAAGAATTTGAGTTGGATTTCCTCATCCACTAGCACACCATCCTCATTCTGAAGAGCCCATATTGCATTGAAATTCCTTCTCGCAAAAGCGAAACTGTGGAATAATTTTGTATTGGCATCTCCCTATTCTATCTAGTTGATTCTACTTTTCAATTTCCAAGTCAAGACTTTGTGGGACAAATACTTCTCCTTTTGGCCTTTTAGAGATGCTAAAAGAAAAGCTTCAACCTCAGAGAGATTTCGAAAGGGGCAAGATGTAAGGAGGGCATATATCTCCTTTTCAATATTGACCAAAACAATAGCCCATTTTTTTTTGCTTCTTTTCCCAATCCTTTACAACTTCTTTCAGTCTTTTGAGTTTGAAAACTAAACTATAGATATCATTAGTGTCATGAAAGAAATACTCGGATGCCCAATTTGAACCAACTAAATGTGAGAACTCTTCCTCTAGAGGAATTAGTATCCCACTCCATACATACTGGATAGTGGTCTAAGATCTCTGTGGGGTGAGACCAAGCTCTATATCTGTGAAGTTGAGGAAGAAGAGAGGTGAAGGTTAAAAACCTGACGAGACTTTTACTGATTCCTTCGGCTCCTACACACCCATTCCTCTAGGTAGGTCCCGATCAAGTAGGAGCCACATCCACCATCTTTATATCTCCCAATAGTTGAGAGAAAAAAGGAGCCAGTGGGTCAATACAGATTTTTTTACCCCATATCTCATCATCAGTGAGGGTAAAATTTAGCTCACCAACAATCAATAAATTTGGTAAATCAAAGATACCTCCAACTACAATGTTGTTTCAAAAAACTTATCTATTTGAATAAGGACCATAACAGTTAAGGATAGAGAACTTCGAGATTAAACCCCTAAACCTTAGTTTTACCAATATACCAGCACAAGATACAAAATCTTTACAATGTGCAGACATAGGGTTCCACTCGGTTAAGAAGCCTCCTGAGAGGCCTTCCAAGTCAATGGCACATAATTCCCATCCATACATGAGTTTAAAAAAAAACAAGAGATCTTGAAGGTGATCACACATAGTTTCTTGTAGGAAGATCATATCTGGATTGATGTCAAGGAATAAGGACTGAAGGGATATTTGTTTGGTATACCCCCCAAAACCACGGATGTTCAAAGAAAGAAGTTTCATAAGGAGCCAATACTAGAGAGTGACACTGCTCTAAGCACCCGAGAAGAAGACTGACAGAGAGAGGATGACGAAGAAGCCCTTGTTGCATTCTTGATCCTAACAGATAAAGGGGTAAAAGGCTCAGAATAATCCTTATTCCTCAAAAGTTTAGTAGGGTATTTCTTTCTAGACCTTCGAATAGTTACGTTTTCAAATATAATCGAGTCCAGGGGAAGGGTGAAGGGTGAGAGAAGAGTTTTGTCTGAAAATATAGATAGGGATTTCAAGAGAGTTGGGTCAGTAAAAGAGGGAGAGTCCCTCAGACTATCAAGGGGGAGGCCAATGGGGACATGCGTAGCAAGGGTCTTTGAAAGAGGAGGGAAGTCCTCTGAGCTAGAAAAAGGGGGTCGCAGTTTCAGCCAGAGAAGGTGAAGAATACTCTTTAGCAGGAGAGTTGGATATCAAAGAAGCATCTTTAGCTGAGGATAGGGAGGCTAATGATTCTAGTTCAAAGGCAGGGGTGAAGGAGTCAGGGGGGTTGGCCAATGGACAGAGAAGATCCACCAAGTCCTCATTAACCAACCACGGGCCCTCAAAGATAAAACTGTGCGAAAATCTAGCCAAGGAAGCACAATTCTCAACATCTTCAATAAATAGAAGTTCCCCTTTCATTAGGTCTTCATAGTTTGTGGGAGAAAAGGATCTGTGCATACCTTCATGAGATGGAGAGTATTAACCTCAACAGAGGGAGTCTCGTTCTTCAGAGAGAAAGGGTGCCGAGTCAGACTTCCATTTATGTCAGGCCGATAAGTTTTTTGCAGGAGAGAGGGACAAGTGCGTTGAAGGTGTCCAGTATCATGACATAAAGCGCAACAGAATGGGACATTAAGATAGTCCAATATTTGGCAGATAACTGAGTCATTACTGATGAGCTCAATCTCTATAGGTAACCCATTAGAGATGTCCATTTCAACCAATACCCTGGCGATACGCTTGTCGAAGATAAGCTGAAAATCATCCTCAACAGCAATGAAATGTCCCAAGGATTTGGATACACCCATCAAAGAATATCTGCTCCACAGAGGGAAAGAAGTGCAGGGAGTAGTACCCAAATGTGTCGTTCCACCACCCGCTCTCAAAGAGGATCAAATCTTGAATTCCATCATCTCAAGACTATTAAACCTTTTTGGATGGTCCAAAGAGTACTTAGGATTAACGTGGCGTCTTTATTCTCCAGAAAGACAAAAACCAACCAACGGTTTTCCAGAAGACTGATAGTCGGGACATAGTCGAGGAGAGGCTTCCACTGGATAATATCCCACTTGACCCACTCCTTTTTGCTTAATTTACAGTATTCTAACTGACCAACAAGTGCTCTACAGCACAGAGCTTCAACCTTTTCCATATACACATCTCTACCCAAGACATAAATGCACTTCACCGCAAGGGCCTTCACGGCTTTAGATTTCCTATGAGAGTGATAGGAGGAGGATCCATTACACAATAGAGCATGGTATACATCGCTTGAGGAAAAAGGATTATTTATCGGAAGGGACCCCATAATCTGAGGCCCTCGGTAGGGCCAATGATCGACATAACCAAGACAGAAAGAATGATACTAAAAAAAGGTAAGGACGTCCACAAGTTTTTTCCAGTAATGATCCAGAGGGAAAAAACCTAACCGATGGTTAGAGGAATCCAAGGAAAAAAACTAGAAAAATGCAAGGAAGAAGTTGTCAAGAAACAAACACCAAAAAACAAAGAGTATCGTGCCCGATAAATTCAAAAGCACTGACGCTCAGAGGGAGATCAGAAGTACTACGGTTGACAAGGAATTAAAGAAAAAAATGCCATAATCAACTGACGGGATAAAACAAAGACTTCCAGGGACAAAAACAATGTAGAACGCTGCATGAAATACAGTGAGGCCTCCAACAGTGCAAAAACATTGAAACTACCAGAAAGAACAAATAGGGATGAAAAAGGAGAAAGTGACAAGAGAGGTTCACACTCTTTTAACAAAACATGGTTGGTACTAAGCCCTCCACGGGGAGGACAGACTCCATGTGTAAAAAACACATAAAAAAATGGAGGAGCAAACCAAAAAGTGTAAAATAAAACAAACTTCAGACCTTGCTATCAAGGAGCGTAGAGGTTACCAGGAAAGTAAGCGTCCAAGGGGTAGCCGCCATGTAGAGCCGCCCATACCAACACTTAGTCGCAAGAAACCCTAAGCATTATGCCAAGAATCCAGGGTTGTTCCCTTAGCAAAGAGATCCTAAAAACTAATCTACTTAAACTTAAAAATAAAAGCTTCAACTACCATGAAAAAAATCATCCAAGTGCCTAATATTTAAACCTATATAGATAAATAAAATATTTAAACATATATAAATAAATGACTTTTTAACCTTATTATGAGATTTTTCTATAGTAATTCTAATGGAAAAAAATTGAAGAAAAGTGACCCTCTCCATTCAATGCATTCCTCACAACAATCACAATATTTAAATTTACATGATAAAATTTATATATACTAAAATAAAAAAAAGGAAGTAGACACCACACCCCTTCAAAGCATTCCCCTTAATAATCAAAATATCTATATTAAAAAATGATAAAATTCATAAAAAAAAGGAAACCTGCATTATCATTTTTTAAAATAATGTTTCACATCATAAATTTGGTTTATCTTCATGAGAGCATAAAGTTGCATCCTCGCAACGATCACAATATCTATCTATTGAAATGATAAAATTCACATAGAATAAAAGAAAAAAAATGCATTAAACCCTAATGTTTCTAACCATGAAGTCGGTTCATCTTCATGAGAGCATATAAGGTTGGTTCATTTTTACTAATTAATTAATTTTATACATCTCTTTTTTAAACCATGGAACAACATTATCTTAAGAGTATATCTAATAGCTAGCAAGTTAGATATACCAGTAATTTGTGCTTTAGCAGGGGCCGAGACATCTCAAAGCCCACTAGTACTGAATCTCTATCCCATGGGTCACTTACCCTTCGACACGAGGTCTTCACTTAGTGAAACCATGTCATATCGCTTTCGTTCATGGGATATTAAAGAATACCCCTAATTTCACTAGATATTGATAATTACTTACAAAATCTTTTTGTTGAGCCCCCTCCCAATACATATTTCAATTAAAAAACCCTTATTTTTACAATATATTTCTTAGTTTTACTAGAAACCCCTTTTATAACCCCCAATACCTATAAACCTTCCATAGTATATTGACCTTATTTTTCACAATTAAAACCCCCCTTTATGAATGAGCGTGATAAGATATTGCTTAACAAGGTGAATCCCCTGTGCCCTTCGAGCCTTGTCACAGTGGGCCAATGAGAAACCCTACCCTCCGTTGGTTAAAATATTAGGAGGACATGGAGGTGGGATTTGATCCACTTATGTGTCCACGGTTCGCAAGATCATCACAATCTCTCTAGGTGGAACTACACATTCGACCACTACCTCAAGGTTCCCCCATGTCTGGAGGTTCAACCCTCATTGGAATTGAACTTTCCCATTAGTGAAAAACTCCTCGCTCTTCACCAATGGATCCAACCCCATTGGGCTTCTTTTCTAGGAGGACATGGGGGTGGGATTTGATCCACTTATGTGTCCACAAATCACAAGATCATTTAATACATTCTCTCTGGGTGGAACCATACGTTCGACCACTACCTCAAGGTGCCCCTATGGATCCAAGTTTGGCCCTCATTAGAATTGAACCTTTCCCACTGGTGAAAAACTTCTTACTCTTCACCAATGGACCCAACCCCTTTGGGTCAAAATATTAGGAGGACATGGGGGTGAGATTTGATCCACTTATGTGTCCACGGGTCACGAGATCATTTTATACAATCTCTCTGGGTACAACCACACATTCAACCACTACCTCAAGGTGCCCCCTTGGCTCCAAGTTCGGTCCTCATTGGAATTGAACCTTGCCCACTAGTGAAAAACTCCTCTCTCTTCACCAATGGATCCAACCCTTTTGGGATTTTTTTAGGAGGACATGGGAAAGGGATTTGTTCCAATTATGTGTCCATGGGCCACGAGATCATTTAGTACAATCTCTTTGGTGAAACCACATGTTCTCCCATTACGTGAAGGTGCCCCCATGTCTTTAGGTTCGGCCCGCATTGGAAATGAACCTTGCCCACTAATGAAAAACTCCTCACTCTTCAGGTTGATAGGCATTTTTATTTGAGTATTTGGGGTGGACTATGGATACACTAGGATGAGACAAGTGTAATGTAGAGATTGATTGGATGGTAATAGTTTCAAATTAGAAATAAATAATTATGAAAAAAAAATTGGTAGATGAGTGGTAGGGTTGCATAGATAAATCTGATCAATAGATAACCAACAATATAAGATAAAAAATAATTGATAGTCGAATGTCACTAACTAACTGGGCTTTGAACCTATTTAGGTAAAATAATGTGATAAATTAAAAATATAAATTCCACTGACCCTTTGATACCTATCATGATCCATCTACAAATTATGTTGATATGTTAGTTTAAAAAGAAAATATTTAACATTCACCATTTGATCTCGATCAACATGATCTAGCTAGGGGATATTCTAACTTAAAAAGAAAGTATCAACTCTAAGAGTTACACATATCTGGAATGTAGAATGCCACTTTCAAAAGAAAAAAATAAGCTAAGCTGACAATTAAGGTTCATGCACTTGGCGTCTGCTATACCAATCTTAACGGAAGTTTCGTGGAACGACAACAAACAGAGAGGAAGTCGAATCGAAAGGAATATGATGGCGGTACACGGACCGACAGGCGAGAGGAAAACGAAGAGATTGCAGGCAAAGGAAACGAACAACCAAAGATGAAGAGCTGAAATATATATCGATATCGAGGGACAGGCATTAGCGATTGAAATCGAACTGGAACCCAACCCAACTGTGAGAGAAGATCCGGTGCTAATCTCACAGAGATGGACGAAGAGCAGAGAAATAACGACAGTGAAAACGATGAAATCCATGGTATCCGAAGCGACCGTTCGCCCAGTACAGAGACCGTGTGGCCGGTTGTTGAGGCTTTGCCTGCTGATGTACCTTCAGTCGATCCCAATAAGGAGTACGCGGTGTCCCCGGAGTCCCCGACGATGGTAACCCCCGGCCAGTTTGGAGAATTAGAATTCGGTCAATACAGCGGATCGGATGCCCTTGAAGCGGAGGAGGGCCGGGGCCCTATTGTTGTTGATGAATTCTCTGCTTTGACCGAGGCTGCCCGAGCTGGCGTTCAAACGGGGAACGACCCAAACGGTTACTCTGATCCAGAGGTCGGACATGTTCATGGCGAATCGGCTAGCCAGCAAGGACGCTTAAAAACGTGAGTTGCCTGCCTGCCTGCCTGCCTACCTGCTTTTCTGCCATGTAAATACTATGTTCATTGTTTCATTATTGAACTTTCGATTGTGTTTTCTTTTGTTTTGCTATTTCAATGTTTTGTTCGTTCACAGTTTCATTGAGGCTGTTCGTGAATATGACAAGCTATACGACTGTTACAAAAGTCTCAAATCCGTACTCGAACAGGACATGTAAGATACGAATTAAACTTTGGACTTCGCTCATTCTGTGCACTCCGAATTAATTCCAGACATATGTGACGTTATTGAATGGTTTGGCTTGCAGTCTTGTCTTTGAAGATTTGAAAGAAAAAGTGGACGAGGCAGAAAGAAACGATGACGGCGAATACTTGAAATTACTTGTTCGAGAGACGAAGGAGAAGTTTAACCAGGTAATAGTTTGAAACTACCATAAATTCATTTCTTCAAGTGGAATGAGACTAATTCTTAAATTCTCAAGGCGCTCGTTAATTCTTCATCAATTTTTCTCCCTTAAATTGGAAAACCAAAGGCTGTCCATCACACCAATTTGCTTCAATGGTAGTAATGGCTACATATTTTTCATAGTGACCATAAAAAAACCTTCTCCCTATCTCTCCCACAACTAGGCCTAGGCCCAACTAGTGTTTTAACACCCCTATATCATTTCCAACAATGTTACAATTTTATAAAATTATATCACCCAGAGTCATAAGACCAAGTATCTCACCATGTAGTTATCCAGTCATATTAGTATAAGAGAATAATAAATATGAATCATTTATTTATACTATCTTTTCAATAGCTACATTGCATAATAACAGTTACTTAAAGTCTTAGCTTGCATGGATGTGGTTCAATAGTATCACTTGATATAAAATCACCATCTCACCATGTAGTTATCCGGTCATATTGATACAAAAGAATAATAAATATGAATCATTTATTTACACTATCTTTTCAATAGCTACATTGCATAATAACAGTTACTTAAAGTCTTAGCTTGCATGGATGTGGTTCAATAGTATGACTTGATATAAAATCATTTGTTATAAAAGAAGTCATTTCTAAACTCTTGTCACTTATGTCTTTTTAAAACTTTTAAAGAAACATAAGTTTAAAGAAACATAAGCTTGACTCAACCGAAAGCACCTTTGAAATACCATCCTATCATAAATATCTTGAGATGCTTAAATTATAGATTACATCCTATCAGGATTTGGATTTGAAATTGAAGCATACGGATGGAGTCAGATTCAAAATACCTATAACAAAGCTGGCTGATTCTTCTTTTAGTTGTGACTTTAAGTCCACAAATGTCAAGTGCCCTACCAGGCTATTATTATAGTAACAGTTTCAAAAACATTTTTACAATAATAACTAAAAATGTTTATAAATGATAATAACTTATTCTTTTTTATAATTAAGTGGATAAAAGTTTTTATGTCTTTTCATAATTTGGGGTGGATTAAGGCCTATGTTTTTTCATCTATCGATGAGGATGAGACAAGTGTACTAGAGATTGATTCTAAATCTTCAAAATTCAGAATAAACAATTATAAAAAAAAGAATATAGATAAAAAGATAACTGGTAGCAATGCATGGATAACTTATAGCAATGCATGGATTACTCATAGAAAATAATGCATATCATATACACAGTTTTGGCAAAACTTTTTTTTCATGCTGGTTTCATTCTCTGTTTTATTCATATAGATTTGGGAATGTGTATTTATTCTTTACAAAAATGTATGAAATTTTAGGATTAAAGTAATATGAAGAACCATCAGGATTTGAATAAATAGATTTCAATATATTTCCTAAGCTCTGCATACTGAGTTGAAGTTCTCAATTAAAGCTGAATGTTGATTATTTTTAAGCTCTACGTACTAGTTGACCTCTTATTCAAAAATTAACGAGGAATATTGTTTTTGTGTGTAATACGCTGGTATTTTTTTAGGAGTAATAAGAAAAACAAAAGGCTGATGTCTCTTTAAAATTTTTTAAGGTATAGCTTATATAATGCCATGGTAGAATTTAATTATAGAAGAAATAGGTTGTTGCCATTTACATTATTTACATTTTCAACTATTATTTTACGAACTCTTATTACTTTGAAAATGTTGCGTTACTTTGAAAATGTTGCTACGTTGTGGTCCTAACCTGCAGATGTGATCCAACGATCTGGTTTCTGGATGTGAAGCCCACCCCACTAAAGGAAGAATCAGCTTGGCTTTTTAGCATTTTAGCAAGCTGAGCGAGTCCATTTTCCATCTATTTTTTGGTGTTGGCTTCGAACCGACGACACCGAGCCTATAATATTGCTGCCTCACAACTACTTCCTTCTATTATTCCATTTGGGAGTATAGTTACTTAAGCCTTCAATAATAGTGGCTTGCATGAAGTAGAGCAGTGTGGGTTTTTTTAGCATCTCTCTTCCTAGATGGCATTAGGTCAACCTAAAGCACCTAAATAGGAAACCACCGTTGCTCACATTCACTCTTTGAACATGTTCCTCTCCATGGTTTTACTCTTCATCCATCACATTCAAATTATGGTTCCACTTCCAACTTCCAATGTGGAACATAATCATGGAGATAGAAGTGCTTATTATTGAAGTTACCAGCCTTATGGGAAGACAATCATTCCTTATTTCGATATGCCTTTGCCTATGCTAATTACTTAAAAATTTGAGTTTTGCAATCAAATAATGCTTCCACTTCCAACATGGAACATATCCTTGGAGATAGCAAGGATGAGAGACACCCAGATCCTGTTAAGTAATTAGTTTTTGTTCTTTATTTTATATTATTTTTTCTAGAGATTCAATTTTTTGAAGTGTAATTTTTTTTTTAATCAATAAGATCAGTTAAAAAGGATCTATGTTGATCTTAATTTTTTTATTTTTATGTGTATGGGCATTTAGATACTATCTCAGATTTTGGACTTGCCTAAGCAGATCAACAAAATTAACCAAGTGTAACAAGTAGTAGTATCTTGTTATGCTTAAATACACATTGATTAAGATTTAAATTAGTTTCAGTTAAAAAGTGTTTAACAGTCAGCTATCTTCACAATCTACATTCACTAACAGTTTACTTATAACTGTGCTAGTACGTTATTTTACTCCCAACTACTACTCCCAAATAAGACACAAGAGGATGGGATGTTTATAGCCAGTCTAGATCCATAAACTCCTGATAATTGTGATTGTTCTCATTCAGGTTACCACATACTCTCCGATAAGAGAAGCTTTTGTCGCGTTGCATAAGGAATTGACTGTAAGTTTGTGTTTTCTTTTTCTATTTTTGGATGATGATTCTCCATCAACACATAATGTTTTCATGGTGCTTTGGCTAACACCGGAGTGTGACAATTTTGCAGAACCTCAAGAAACAGATTCATGATGTTTATGATCACAGTTGATCATTGGATGGACTATTCTCCTCATACAACAAGAAATAAAGATTTTAGATTTTAGACATACTACTGGTTCTCTACCGCTGCCTAGATTGGTAGGCGTTAGTTGTTACTAGATTTTCTTCCCGTAAATTGTTATAGTGACATTTTATAAATATTCTTGCAAGAACCAATAACATCCTGTAATCTGGTTTTGAGGTGATTAATCAATGGACAATTTATTGTTAAAACACTTCAATTCAATTTTTACATTCGTATATTTATAAATTCTAAAATGGGACATCGAGGCGTTCTAACCATGCCAATTTCTATAACAATATATATCTATTTACTGTATTGAAAGTATAGATGAACGTCTATTTATGCTGATCTTAAATTGTTATCCTAAGCAAATGAAAATTCATGCTTTTTAATTATCAAACATGAAAAAATAATAATTAATTGATCTTCATATAAGAGAACCAAACAGATTTCATACCCTCTTCAAACAAGATGGCTTAGACTCTAAGCATGTGTGTGGTGGTGACTAGATATTTTTCCCCTTTCCAAGAGCATGCATGGAAGGAGTGATTGTTTACAAAGTTAACTTTGAACCACAAGAATTTGTACTATATCTAATTCTTTCTCAAGCATATGTCTCATTAGCATCTAAAAGGCGTTCAATTCTACCAAGTTGTTTGTTTTGTACTCCTGATGCCCTTAGCACCAAGACCCATATCTAAAAGTGTCATCTTTAGATGTACTCTCACGACCCTACCAAGACCCTTGATTTGTGCCATCAAAGTAACCCCACTTAGTGATTTTTCATTGGCATCCACACCCCTTATCTTATATAACTATGTAACATGTGAACAAGTAGAGACCAACATTCTTTTTCCTCTTTCTAGAGCCACAATTGAATTGCTCATTTCCATGCTTGATTCCAAATGGTAGTACTCTATGGGTTTGCTACTTTGTTACGTAATGGTATCCTTTAAGGTTCAAAGTATTAATCACATCCGAGTTAATTTACAGAGTCCAATATCGCTGATTTGTAAACTGTCATGGATATTCCATCGGAACAATTCATCACAACATATCTTATAATGTTTTTAAAAACATTTATTATGTAGTGTATTAATTTAGATCTTCAAATTTAATTGTTATTGGATTAATGATATATTGAATAAACTAAAAAGTGGTTGAAAGAAACTAAGAAAACAAAAAATCATCCACACAATGAACACAAGATGCACTATGGAAAAACCCAATACGAAAAAACCTAGCTAGAAGGTGGGGCCTATGCACTTTGCTCATTATTATGGGCCTATAAACCCTCTATTAGTGTTAGGGTTTGTACTTTCTAAGTCTTCTTGAAAGTCCAAACACGATTATCCCCACATGTGTGAGTAATTTGAGTTGACATGGAATTCACATACAAACTCTCATTAATGTGTTTTTTTAGTATTGGATTTAAGCTCTTAGTGTGTAGAACAATGTCAATAGGTTGGAAGCTAAGCTTGTGAATATTTCACATTAAAAATGGTTGTTTGAGGCCTCAAATGGGATTCAAAATGTTTTGGACCCCAAGTCAACAAAATTGGATATGCCCTTGCAATGGGATCTACAAGCCACTAGCTCCAATTTTCCCACATAGAAAGCACCCAAATGGATGACAAGTCCTATAATGATCCATTATGGATCATATATACCCATTTAGGGAGGATTTTGGTCCCCAAATATTTCAAATAAGGAGGTGTGCAATTTTTTCATCTAGCTTCTCTCTAGAATACCATTTGGCCTTGTCTAGAAGTTGTCCTTTTAACCCAAATAACCCCCATTTGGTTATTTTGAAATTCTACCAAATTATCTTCTACTAACTGTGTCTGGGACTTTGGGACTTTGGTGCAAGTCTTCTATGGGAAGCAAGACTTTCTCATCGATTCCTAGTCCAACATGGAAGGCTCGTAGAGTTTTAGATCATACACATTTATACTAATTAAATGCGGATATATGCGGTTAGACTAAGTTTCTAGGCATTATCACCCACCTTCTCTATATGTGCAATACTATCAAAGGAAATTTTCATCCCTCAATGTTTCTCCTATGGAGGAAACATTGAGGAAAAAAATGCCAAAATTTTCAAAAGGGACTTACTAGTAGAAGTGTGGACTAAGCTTTGTTATAAGAGTGTTGAATATAATCAAATTTTCATCCCATGAACTTAGGTGCCTCTAATTATATACCCTTAAAAGCACAACCACTGTCTTGTTCACTAGTTATTTAGTCCCATGTGTCTTTGGATGGAAAATTATTAATCTCTTCAACATAGTGTTCATCTTCTCTCAAAGTGTATTCTAGAAGGAATTAAGAAATGTTGTATATATGTCTAAGGTTATTCTCCTTGGTATCCCAAAGTGCACCTAGACCTTTTAAAGAACGTGGTAACTTTCCAAGATCTCTCATTGATTCGTAACTTTTCTATCCTACCCCCTCTCATCCATAAATAGGTAACATTACAAATGTTCACTATCATTTTTTAAAGTTATTCTTGATAATCGAAGAGTCAACCCAACACTACTCCAATCGAAGGACACACATGGGAAGGATCCCTTAATCACCAAATTCCTTTCCTTTTTCCTCCCTTGGGAATTGTCAAAATCCTTGTGATGGAAACCCTAAACCTTCCATGACTTATTGTATGAATCCTACTATAGTACATCCCCCCATCAAACCAATCTCCTACCCCTCAATTTCTTTTTAACACTTGTCCAACTTGTTGGTACTTCTAGTGTCCCACCGCCCATGGTATTAGGAATCCACTCATTTTCAGGGATGATTTTAGGGGCGATTTATACCCCATGGGTGAATTTTAGGGTGGTCACACAAAATGTCTCGGCGAATTGTTAATATTAAAACATTTTATTTTAAATTTAATAAATCTGTCCATTATTTATTACTTGGGCAATGGTCAAACATTGGATATCCAACCCAATGCGTGAAGGAGTAAATTGAAAAATTAATTTTAGCCCCATGAAAGATTGTCAAAATGGTGATTTTGCCCCCGAAATTCTAGTAATGGAGGCCAAGGTCAGTGGTTTTCATTTCCCTCATTTTTTCATTCATGGAGGTGATTACTTGTTTGTTCACCTTGATTTATGGACCATAGGGCAATGAGCGGTTACCTCACCTTGGGTCCTGGATTCGAGGTTGTGGGTTGAATTCTCCCCCAATTATAATTAATATATACTTTCCTAGGCTAAATCATCGAACAAATTTAATTAAAGGAAGTTTTAATGGTGTTTTTGACCTCCACATTTCACATGGTAAAGGAGAAATTTGGGGTTTTTTCGCTCCAAATTTGTTAGATGAAGAAATTTTTAATTAAAAAATGGTCTATGTTGAGGAAAAATCGTACAACAATCTAGTCAAAAGGGGACATTTTTTCCTATATAATGCTGCAAAAGCGAGTTATTCATCTCATAAAAGCCCACATGAAGAATCATTAGATCTTTGCATGAAGCTTGATTTCGGATATAGTTTGACAGTGGTTGAGTGAAAAGCAATTCGATAATAGTTGAGTGAAAAGCAATTCGAGTTTAGCTGAGTGGAAAATATCTGCATTTGTTCAAGGTTCCCTGGTGTCTGCAGTCTTTACAAAGGTCAGTTTCCATAGAAAATTAGTTTTCTCCAATGCTTAGAAGCTAAACCTTGGCAAATTATCTAACATTTTTGTTGTGCATCCTTGTTTTATATGAACCAAATTGTAAGTTTCCAATGGGTCAAGTACTTTATTTAGAGTTGTGGCAATGCTTGTTATAAGATTGGTGTCAAGTATTTCTATTCTTTTTATCCGTTAAAATAAATGTAAAGATCTTGGTTTATTTACATGACTAGAACAAATGAAATAAAACCTATCAAATGTAGAGCATTTTATTCTAGATGCAGATAGATATTGAAAAATAATATTGAATTAGATATTGGGATGAAACAAAATGTAGCTTAATGGCAATGGACTCGACCTCATTCTTTAGTTATACAACCATTGTTCCCTTACAACAGAGATCTAGGATGTTGAAGAACTTTGGCTTTTGCTAGTTTTGTTGCTAGTTGTACTTGAACTATTTAGAAAAATTGATACATTTGCTTCAGAATTTGTAGTGCCTAGGAAAGTTTCCTTAATGCTTTGTAGTACAAGAACTATTTCCATCATGCTATGTCATTCACAAAGAGATTCATTTTATGCACAAAAAACTTGGGAAACTTGGAGATTCTTTGCCCATAAATTATGTTCATTGTTAACTTTTGCTTGAAGGTCAAACATAGGTTGAGACATGCCCATATAAAAAATTTACTATTGATTCAAGATCTTATATCATTTCTCATTACTCATAGGTGTGTTAGATCTGTAGGAATGTCACATGTGGTTGCAACTGCTGATTTAGGTCTAAAGTGTGCCCAAATTACTCATTCATTGTTGTTTTATTAGTATAGTTGCTCATTATCAAACATCAATATGGGCAAGTTTTAAATGTTGTTATGAGGCACACACAACCCAGGTCCCAGAATTAGTATAAAAAAATGAGTTTGTGTTTATCTTGGAATATTTTGCTATAACATGTTTTCTAAGTTTATATTTGGATGTGGAAGTGTTAAAATTAATCTTATTGTTGAAACAAAGTATTGGGATAAGTTTCTGAGTGCAAGGGAGATAAAAAAATTGAAGTCAATTATTGAAACTCATGTAGGTGACTATTTTGTTGAAACTCCTATAGGTGACTATTTTGCTAAAACTCTTGTAAGTGAGTGTTTTGTTGAAAATCCTATAGGTGACTATTTTGTATAGGTGATTGTTTTGTTAAAACTCTTGTAGGTGACTGTTTTGATGAAACTCATATAGAACTTGTTGTTACTCATCATGCTGGTGTTGATTTAGTGTTTCAACAATTGGTAAGTGTTGGTCCTCACTCCAACACAGCAACACTCCCCTTCCTTTTGAAATTGCCTTTATGTATTATTGTTGGTTGAATTAGGCACCTCTTTTCGACACTTTTCATGATTGAAACCTATAATATTGGTTTCAATTAGTGTGACTATATTAAAGTGTTATCCCATGTTTGATTGTGGTTATTATAGGCTTGAATCCAGTGCCTTAGTTGGAGGATTTTCCATGCATGTTACTTGCTACCTTAAACTTAGAATTGAGGATTTACACCCTTATTGAGGGGTTTATCTATTTATTTTTGGAGACTTTGATGTACTTATAGAATTTTTCTTTGATCAATATAATGCACCTTTATGGACACCTGTATATTATTCTTTGGGTTGTGTTATTCTATGTCTAGCTAAGTCATTTTCTTGAAAAATTTTCATGTAGTATTTTAGGTAGGTTATGTGTTTGTATAATTGCATTGAAGAATTATATCGTAATCTTTTGGAGGCTTTGAAGGGATCTGTACATGACACTTTTTGTTGTCTTATTTTTTCGTCATTTATTAACTTCTTGATCTATTCCTATGTCACCATTAACTCTCTTGACCACATTTTGCAAGGTTTTGGCTTTGGTAAGGATTGCTTATGCTTTCTTTGATATTTGTCATTTGCTTATGATTTGGATAGAGTTATGCTGCCATGATTGTCTACTAAATAAGTGGTGTTTTAGGTTCATTGCTATTACAATCTCAGGTTGTAGAACAAAGTAATTGTGGAAGGTTGAAGGAATTGCAGATAAGTCTCAAGTTTATATATATTATGCAAGAAAAGATTAATTCGAGACAAGTAGTTCCAGTGTATGGTTTGATCAAGACTCTTGATTAATTAAATGCGATCATTTTGGTATTTATACATCATTTTGGTCAACCTACTGAACATAATCGTGGTTCCGCAACCAATCTAGGGATCCGTGATTTAGTATCCAACCAAACAATTTTGGAACCCTTCAACGATCTGTGATATGTTGGGTCATTCAATGGATCTATGGTTTGTTCCAAGATGCTTTTAGAACCGCCTCCACTCTTCATGGTACCAGCCCTATATTGGTTCATGATATATTTTGAAAATCAACACGATGAGCCTTATTTGGAAATTGGTTGTAACTATACACTTCTTCATAATTTTCTTTATGGGTGTTGGTGTATATGAATTTTGAATCCTCTCAGATGAGGGGTATCCATCATATTACACATATCTATTGAATTTCATTGTAATTAGACTCTATTATATATAAAATATATTATTTCCCTGATTTCGGATGTGTTAGTCAATTTTGTGTGAGTGATTGGCTTGTTCAACTCCTGTCTCTGAAGGCATGGCCCCCTTCTAGTGATAGGTGTTGTTGTAGTTACAATTTTCTTTTTGTATGCAGTGTGATAATTTAATTGTCGTGTGCATTTATAAATTAGAGTATCGATCATAGCCAATCGTGAGTTATTAACTTATGATATGATTAAGTGGTGCAATTGTTTTTAATCATTATAGAATGCAAAGGAGCATGTGGATTGTAAATGTCGGATCTAAGAGGATAACTCTATGGTGATAGGTAACATTAAACACTTCTCAGAATTTTGTTGTTAGCTGGTAGTGATTAAGCATGTTAAACTTCAATTAGTTCATTTCAATTAAGTCATTGTAGCTGTTGGTTTCATAAATTTCAGTTTCTGCAAAGTCTCTGGATTGTTTATTTAGATTATGTTAGTGAATTTCCTTTCGTAGAATAGAGAAATAACTAGTTGTAATCAATAGAAAATGTTTTCAGTTTGATTGATTAAAATACTCCTAGTAATTTTGTTAGAAAGACCATTCACCACACAGTTTAATTTTAATCTAGTTCTACCAATCCACTGATTTCCTCTGCGTTAAATATCATACAAGTTGTATTGTTCGACATAAAATTTGATGGGCAACTCATAAGCTTTTGGAACCCTGGGTTGAAAATTCATGAACAACTTTTGACTAAATATAAATTAAAGAGGTAAAGAAAAGCTCGCCATTCTCTTATATTAATCTTATTTCTCTGGATATTATTTTTATCCATTTGGAGCTCCTAGATTCTTACTATCTACTCTAGGTGCATTTTCTAATTTATTTTAACATTCTTTTAGGTTTGGATGAGGTGACCTTGCATGGCACATTTTTTATTATCTATGGTTAAATTTGGAAATATGTTATGTCTACTTCATTGTCTTTTACGAGTCTCATTATATTTTCTTGCAATATAATGTGCTATTATACTAATTTTATTTTATTTTCTCACGTAGTATTGACTTTTGGTTTATATATCGATTTGGAATTTCAATTATGGAATATTAAGAAATATGTCAAGCATGGATTATGGAAAGAAAAATAAAACATCAAGACAAAAGGATGTAATATCATATTTTCAAAAGCTTCAATCCCATAATCCACATCCTATTCATGCTTCACCCTCTTGAGCAAGGTATCAATAAGAGAGATGTTAACAATTTTGAGAATGCATCTGCAACCCATACAATGGAAGGTAGAATACATTCCTCTAGTGATCAAAGTGAGACAAATACATTTTCATTTGAAATTGGTAGTTCAAATGTTGAATATTTTTCATTGCAAGATGACATTGTGCATTCATGGTAAAGGAAAAAGGGCCAATGGGACATAGGTAGAAAATTCAAATTTGATTGGGTCTCAAGGTTCCCATTTATTGAAACAATACCTCTAGCAAATGAGAATGAGATGTCATGAGAAGTTAAATGCATTTCATGTAGTTGGAAACTTGGAAAGGTAGTGATATTGCAGATGAAGTTAGACACAATAGAGAAGCATGTTGGAAAGGTGTATGATAAGAAATTTGTAAATGATATCAATGAGAAGAAATCTACTGCTAGATGGAAATCCCTTATCCAATTTGAACATCTCCAATATCAAGAGGAATATAATAAGTTCTTAATAAATAAGAGAAAACTCAAGGAAAGTGGAGGAACCATTACATCTCAATTTGGAAAGATGATGGAAACAAATTTTCTATCGAAGACAATACAATTAAGAATTGTATTTCACATCCTATCCAATGGTCTTGCTATGACATATTATCCAAAAATGACTAAATATCTATATTTGATTCAAGTGCCAAATTTCCATTTTCTCATTGGCCTGTATCAAGTGGTTGTGAATGGGGAAAATATCTAGCTCAAGTAGAAAAGGACGATATGAAAGAGATGATTGCAAATGCTACATTTTTGTCACAGTATTTAGATGAGGTTATGACTATTGATAATACTTCATTGATTTGCATGAACATTTATAATGTCAGTGACCATATCAAGTATTCCTATCTACTTGGAATTCATAAAATGATCAAAATTTCTACAGTAGACAATATTTATAAACTTGTTATGAAAAGTTTGAAGGAAATTGGTGGAATAGATCATTCAATGATCACAAAAAATTTGGTATGTGCTGGAGCAGATTGAGCATCAGTAATACGTGGAAAAAGGAATGACCTTTGTGCTAGACTACAAATATCAACTTCATCGTATATGCTCAGTATTCATTGTATCGCTCACAAGATGAATCTTGCATTTAAAAGAGTGAGCAATTTTCCATTGGTTTCAAAAGTTGACAACCTGTACGTAAAGTTCATGCATACTTTTGTCGTAGTCCCATACGATTTTTAGAGTTAAATTTTTTTCTTCGATGGTGTTACAAATGGAAAAAAAATTATTAAAAGATGTTGATACAAGATGGATCTCACTGAAGAGACCAACTCAAAGGCTAATTGATGAATATGCATCCTTGGTAGGGGTGATGTATGAACATCGCTTAAGTGTATAAAAAGCTCAAACTCTTCTCTTTATATTAATTGATATAGATACATTATTAACATTGGTGAGAATTCTTCTTATGCTTCATGAAATGAATAACCTCGTGAAGATGGATCAGAGTCGCACGATGTATATTGTTGAATACACAAGTGTAAGAAAATTAGCTTGCCTTGCATTTGATAATTTGTATATTATGGCATAGTCTTTTACAGGTATAGCATTTACAAATTGGACTAAGATAATCAATATAGAAAATGATGAAAAAATTGAAGTTTGATGAAAAAGGGATGATATGTATCGAAATGCATGGGAATATGGTTCCCTTTTATTATAATGATAAGGTAGAAAGATCCACCAAAGAGTGCCCCTTGTTAAGAGAATGATTTGACAATGTTGTGATTTCAGTGAGGCACAAATTGATAGAAATTGAAAAATCACTATCATCAAAGATAAGAGAACAATTTTCTCTAGATGAATTATGAGAGGCCATGTATGTGGCATACTCTCAATATTGGAACCATCGTCAATGTTCAAAAAATTTAAAGGTTGATTTTATAGAGAAGTGCAAGATTTTGTACAATCACTTTTGTCGAGAGGCTGGGGTACAAGGATAAAATATTCAAGGTATATTAGATCCAAAAAAATTGTCAAATCAAGCTCAATGCTTTGCTACAATAATCTGGGAGAAATTTTCTGAGTTGGATAATCCTCTAGAATATGCTGCAATTACAAGATTATGGACTAAAATTAGTGGTAGCAAAACCTTACAGCAAAAAATTTCAGAATATATCAAATTAGCGGATTTATGTCAAACCATGATTTTGGGATTAGTGGGGAATGAGAGAATGAAGTTAGTGTTGTCACATTCCCTCCCCTCATCTCTTCGATGGAGAGGATGAGACTGCACACTACTACTGCTATAAAACGAGAAATCTAGCCTCATAACATATAAAATGCATTGAAATTAATTACATATGCAGGTGTATAATTCATTAAACAATGGAATAAAATACATTTCATTCACATTCAAGCATTCAACATGTTCATAATAATTTATCAAGCAAATACAGTTGCAGAGATTAAACATAAGAAAATACTTATCTTGAGAAAGATTTGTCCTGCAACAAGCTATGTCGCTGCAACGTTCCACCCAACCATAGTCCAGTGTGCTCATCAATCTCTCAGTATCACTGCCACCCCTGAGCTGGGCATGATTCCGACAAGGAATGAGGGAACAACGACAAGCTCACACACATCCAAAGACATATAAAAAATTTAGCCAAGCCAAAACTACATTTGGGTTCATCAGGCTGCCAAGGAGGTGGGAAGGTTAAATTGCTAAGCTAGTGAGCTCAACCATAGAGCTATGGACACCTACACAATATCTATCTTGGCCTTATCAATACCTACACACCCAACACAAGGAAGCATCCCTTTCTCTGCTACATAGTCCCTCGGGCTATGCCTTCCCGTCCAATGCTCTTTAGGGTTTGCCAAGAAGAATAACCAGCCCCTCTTGATCTCTCTGTGAGGTTCCTTCCTCCACTAGTTTATTAAGTCAATTTTTCCCTCTTCCACTCCTAACTATTCAGACCCAAGTAAGGATTTACAGAACAACAAAACATAAGGGTGCACACAACAACAAAATATACAAGTTGGCCTTGTAGAAAAATGGTTTTGGCAACAAAAACGATTCAGTGAAAGGGAAAACAACCCTGGGTGAGTAAATACGATTTCACAAAACGTCCATGGGCATTACAGGAGCAAAAATGACTACCATAAAACCCAAAATCATGGATCTAACTTTCCAGCTACTGAGTATAACCAAAAACAAGTTTTTGGGCATGGAGAAAATGAGGAAACGACATAAAAACGTGAGGGAAACACACAACAAGATCTAGCTGCACGAGGGAAACAAAAACGACCTCTACAAAACCTCAAATCATGAATCTCTACTGCACATTAACTCAACAAAACAAAAAGGGGTTTTCCCAGCCATGGAAATGAAGGTAATTGCAGAAAACATGAAGGAGAGAGCCCAACAAGCTTTAGCTGCGTGAGGAAATGAAGGACGCGAATGAATAATGGGCTAGGCAGAAGTTTTGGGCATTTAATTGCCCCATAAGTAAAAAAAAAACATTTTTCAAAAATGGGTGGCTTCCCAAATTTGAATTTGATTGCCATACTCTTCCCATCCCCATGCATTAACTAACTCAACCACTTATGGAAGAAATAAATGATTGACACAAAAGACAAAATGGGTATTTGATAGCTTTATGGGTTTTCCCTTTGACATTTGCCTTTACCCTATTGACTCAAGGGTTTGAATATTTTCCCTCCCTATTCCTCCTAAAATCATGCCCCCATCTCTTCAATGTTGCATTGACATACTAGCTAGTTGTGGGTATTTTTATTAATTGCATATTTACATGATGTCCAAAATTATAATGTGCCTAGCTAGCACAAAATACCATTGGCATCAATTTTAATTGTCGAAACATAAAATGCTAAATCGATGGTGGGGATTTTTCCTTGAGCTCCACACCATGATTAAATAACGCTATTTACATCATATACATTTTAATGAAAACAGGGTCAAAACTGGGGTGTTACAAGTGCATTGTCATTCTTGAAGTCAAATTTGAGGAACAAGATTGATAAAAATGTAGATACATGCTTAAGATTATATGTAACAAAGTATTAGGTTGACAATTTTCCATATGAAAGAGCACTAGATCTTTGGCGATCAGATCGTGAAAGAAGGGGAGAAAACCATATAATAAATTTCTATAATGAACTTGATATGGAACATAATGTTTTTGAGGATCCTGAGGATTGTTCATCTAGATAAGATTTATATCATGTTCAGAATGTTGAAAATGAGGACCAAGGCCAAAATGTGAATTGAGAATTTAAGTTAACCGACGATTTATGATCCAATATACATAAGGGACTTGAGTCTTATTTCGGTCTAGGAGTTCCATGGACCCTTGTCGGTGATCAATATATGCAAATTTTAGGCTATGTTTCAGGTAAAAATAGATTTTATAGACTACATTGATCTTTTTTGTTGTAACATTGATTATTTGAGCTACATTTCCTTGATGCAATTTATTTTAAGATTGATGTTTTGACGCGTATCTCTTACATTGTCCCTTTCTTGTATGTGATAGGAAATTACGTTGGAATTTGAAGTAGGTTGGAAAGTATTTATGGTAGCAAGATCACTATATGTCAATTTGAGGCTACATTTCAAGTAAACATAGATTCTATATTTTAGGTTTTTCATTGTATCATTGACTATTGGGACTGTATTTCTTTGATCTAAGTTATTTAAGATTGATGATTTAATATTTAACTATTACAATGTCTTTTTTGTTTGTGACAAGAAATGAAGTTGGAATTTGATGAACTTGGGGGCTATATTTTCACATAGATAGTATCCTAGTATTAAAGGATAAATAAATAATTTAACAAGACTTCAACTATGCAAAAATGGGCTCATTCTAGTACACGAAACCGTGTTAATGTCTAGCTTTGAAGTTTGTACCTTGGAAATTTTTTATGGTTTGCTTACTGCTTATGTTTGTAGTATTATGTCAATTATGGAAGTTTGGGTTTATTTTGGTTAAATATTGTGTTAGTCCCTTGAATGCTTCTAGTTCTTATTTGATGCTTGACTAAACCTTTTTTTGTAGCTTCATTGGTTTCATTTGATTTCCTTTTATTCAATGGTTTGAGCCTTAAGGGAAGATGTTTTTATATATTTTCACTTCCATGAATTAAGAATATTCACATTTTAGAATGTATTTAATTATTTCATTTTTCTTTGAAAATACTTATCAATATTTAGAAAGGGAAACGAGCTCTTCATAGCTAAGTGAGGTCTATGTGCTAGGTTCCTACGCAACCATCATAGGAAACCTATTGGCACGAGACCAACATTCCTCTAATGTAACATGTTAACATTGTTCCTACTAACTTGGGATATATTGTAATTACATAATATCATGAAGTGTGCCCTAAGTATTCCAATTGGACTTGTTGATTTGCATTCATGTTATGTTTTAGTTCTTTTTACTTGTAGTTAGAAGAATTAGTCAAAAGTGAGAATTACATTAGCTTAATCTATGGTTTTTATTCCCTTGAAGAGTTGCACCTTTAGTCATGCTTCTATGTTACTGACTTACTATAAGCACTTGTATGTAGCTACCATACATGATACAAAATCCATGCAAATGTTTTTGAAGGTTCTTGTCTTGCAGTTTGACCAAATATGAGAGTGGATTTTGGAATCCAACTCCCGATTTGACCATATCATGATCCCTAGTTTGAATGTAAGTAAGACGATGATGGGAACATGTAAGAAACTTGGTGCTTATATTTGTACTACTGAAATGTTAGGTGCTTATGTATGACTGTGTTCATGTAGGTGGAAATCATCTATTACTATTGGTATCCTAGCTTAGAAAACAAATCCAGTTTGTCTCCTATTTTCCTGGTAAGTGGTTGAAAGCCTCTCTCTCTTCACCCAAGTCTACACGCATAGACTAATTATTGAAAATTTACACAGTATATAATATATACTGTGTAAATTGTCAATACTATATTGTTATATTTTTAACATTAAGCTACCATTATATTAGGATCTTTAACTGGGAGAATAACAAGCACAACAATCAAACACAAGAGACAATGAACACAGTGTTTTTCCTCGGGGAAACCATAAATGGAGAAAACCCCACAACTTCCTCAGATATAGAATCAACACCAAAAGTAAAACCCCAAAATAGTAATATCATCTCCCGATAGCAGTAGCCTCTTTCTTCCTAGCCCCAATGTCTTCTTCTTCCTCAGCTATGCGCTACAACTGAGTGTGTGATAAATAGAGAGGCTCACTCTCTATTTATACTAATTCTTGACTTGACAATAACCTACCAAGGCCTACTTCTCTAGGAGATTCTAATAACCCTAGTGCCCCGGAACTGCGGGGACTTTAAACCTTGACCAATAGGAGGGTTACCCACAATGACTTGACATGACTTGTTTACATTATAGAACCTCTCGATAGGAACATCGGGGCATGACATGACTCAAGTACATTACAGACACATCCCAAAATAAACATTAGGGTACAATACATAAGAAATGTAAGGGAATACATTCCAAAGTTACATTTACATCAACACTCCCTCTTAACTAGGAAGGTATTCTCTCGAAACAATTTATCAGCACAAGCCTTCTTCTCTATATCATCTGGATCATCATCGAGTCCTTGTCATCTTCAAGTCATCTTCATCTTCAAGTTATCTTCATCTTCAAGTCATCTTCATCATCGGATTTGGATCATCACTGGATTTGGATCATCACTGGGACATCATCACTGGATCTGGATCATCACTGCTGGATCATCATCACTGGATCATCACGGGTGCTATCTCATGATTCTTCTCATCATAGGAATTTCTACAGAGCCATCCCTTTTTCATGCTGGTTGTAGGCCTAGCCTCCATGTAGGTCTTCTTCAGCGCTTATATCTGAACCTAAGTCAAAATGGCCCACCTAGCACTTACATTTGACCATGAGAGGAACACATCCAACACCATGTTAGAAATCCATGCCCAACACTCACATCTGAACATGATAGGAACCAATCCAGTCATGTCATAAAGGCCTAGCACTTACATTCACTAGCATGATAGGAAACACCTACTATCATCTGTGAAAAGGCATAGCACTCAAATTCACCAGCATGATAGGAAACACCTACTATCATCTGTGAAAAGGCTCAACACTTACAACCACCAGCATGATAGGACACAACTACTATCATTTGTGGAAAGGAACAACACTCACATCCACCAGCATGGTAGGACACACCTACTACCATCTGTGGAAAGGCATAGCACTTACAATCACCAGCATGGTAGGACACACCTACTACCATATGTGAAAAAGCACAGCACTCACATCCACCAGCTTGATAGGACACACCTACTATCATTTTTGGAAAGGCCAGCACTCACATCCTCCAGCATGATAGGACACACCTACTATCATATGTGGAAAGGCTCTGCACTTACATCTGATCATGTGGGAACCAATCAAACAGTCACATTAGAATAGCTCTTAGTCCCAGACTGAGGATTCCTGGTAACTGACCAGGTGCGTCCATTCAATGAATGGAAACAAACCTTATATCTGATCAAGTGGGAACACATCCCTCAATCACATCGGAATGTCCATACACTCATATATGATCATGTGAGAACACATCTTATAGTCATAACAGAATGGCCCTCAATCCTAGACTGAGTATTCCTGGTAACCGACCAGGCACCTCCATTCCAAGAATGGAAATATCCCTTATATCTGATCATATAGGAACCAATCCTATAGTCATATTAGAATGACTCAACACTCACATTTGACATGGAAGGAACCAATACTCTCACCATAACAGAATGGCTCAGCCCTTACATCTGACCATGGAAGGAACCAATCCTCTCACCATGTCAGAAAGGCTCATGGACTCATCACTTCCCCTTGGAAGGAACCTCGATATGGAGAACACCAAGCTTTTCCCTGAACTACTCAAACTTCACTCTGGCTAATGGTTTCTTCAACACATCAGCTATCTGTTCGTCCATCACAACATATTGGAGCTTCACTGCTCCCCTCTGCACCATATCCCTAATATAGTGATAATTGATCTCGATATGCTTCGACTTGTCATGGAACACCGGGTTCTCCGACAACTTCACACAACTCTGGTTGTCGCAATGTATACAAGTAGCATCCAACTGGAGATCAAATAAATCAGATAGTAGCTTCCTTAGCCATACTGCCTCACAACTAGCTGAACAAGCTGTGACATACTCTGCTTCAACTGTACTTAGTGCCACATAGGATTGCTTCCTATTAAACCAAGAGATCACACCTGATCCCATACTAAAGCAACACCCTGAAGTTCTCTTCCTATTGATGGCACTGCCTGCCCAATCTGAATCAACATAACCCTCCAGGTTAATATTCTGATTCACCTCATCGTTGAGTCCATAATCAACTGTACCCCTCAAGTACCTCAGAATATGCTTTGCAACAATCAAGTGAACATGTCTCAGATCTGTTAGGAACTGGCTCAAGGTGTTCACAGCAAAGCAAATATCTGGTCATGTGTTCATCAGGTACATCAAGGACCCAATCATATGACGATACATCATAGCATCAACCGCTTCTGATGAAGCATCACTCAATATCTTCATGTTCGATGCCATAGGTGTGGTCATGGCCTTGCAGTACATCATCCCAAACCTCTTCAGGATCTCTACTGCATACTTCCCTTGTCTGAGGGAGATTCCATCCTCATTTTGCCACATCTCCATGCCTAGAAAATAATGCATCATATCCAAGTCCTTCATTTCGAACTCGGCAGCAAGCTTCCTCCTCGTATCAGAAATCAACCCATCTATACCTGTTACAAATAGATCATCTACATATAGTAGGAGCATCACTGGGTTTCCATCTTCAACCTTGTAGTAAAGGTTGGAATCTGCTTTACTCTTGGTAAAGCCTAAACTGGATAGAAAGATGTCAATTTTGTCGTACCATGTCCTGGGTGCTTGTTTCAAACCGTACATGGATTTCTTCAATCTACACACATGATACTCCCTGTCATGTGTCTCAAAACCGAGTGGCTGCTACACATACACTTCTTCTTCTACTAGACCATTCAAGAAAGTAGTCTTGACATCCATTTGGTGTATCTTCCATTTCATCACCGCAGCCAGAGAAAGTACTGATCTGATGCAAGTGTATCTGGCTACAGGTGCAAAATTTTCTTCATAATATGTTCCTTCTTTCTGAGAGAAACCATGAGCAACGAATCTTGCTTTGTATTTTTCTATGCTACTATCTGTAGCATGCTTGATCTTGTAGATCCATTTGGAAGTTACAACACACTTCCCTTCTGGTCTTGTGACAACATCCCAAACATCATTCTTCATGATCGATTGATACTCTTCGATCATAGCATCCTTCCATTCTTTCTGTTATGCTGCTTCTTCATAATTGGAAGGTTCTTTATCGATGAAATCACATAATAATTCTACATATCCGGAGCAGGATCTAGTCCTCTTTCTTTCTCTATGATTCTCTTTTGGAGCCCCATATCTTTCCACACCTTGGATAGCTTCTCATACCCAATAAGTTTTCCTCTTATGAGGATTCTTCTCTTGAGGTGGATCTATAGGTTCTTGAGTTTCTTCAAATTCTCGATCTTCTTCTTGAGTTTCTTCGTTCATGGTTGTGTCATGAATTCTGGGTGCTTCTGTTTCTTTAGGTTCTTCAGCAGGCCTCTTTCTGGATTTGTTGTAAGCTGAGTCTTCCTCAAATGTCACATCCCTGCTGATGTCGATCTTCTTGAATCCTGGGAAGTATATTCTGTAAGCCTTCAAGCTTTCAGAGTATCCCACAAATATACCCTTCTTTCCTGAAGGATCTAATTTTGTCCTCTTCTCTTTTGGAATGCGTATGTACAGTGGATAGCTGAATATTCTGAGATGGCCGACTTCTAGTTTCTTGTTGAAAAAAACTTCTTCAGGCATCTTGTTCTCGAGTACTCTATGTGGAGTACGGTTCTGTACATACACTGTTGTTCTAGCAGCTTCTGCCCATAGATGCATAGGAAGATCTTGATCATGAAGCATTGCTCTTGCAGCTTCCATGATAGTTCTATTCTTCCTTTCTACAATCCCATTCTATTGTGGATTATATGGATAACTCCCTCTTAATCCCTAAGTCTTTGCATAACTCTTTGAATTCATTTGATGTGAATTCTTTGCCATTATCTGATCGAAAGGTCTTGATCTTCTTTCAGTGTGGTTCTTGATCAAGGCTTTGAATTCCTTGAACTTGCTGAATACTTCATCTTTTTTCTTCCTGAAGTAAACCCATGTCTTCCTAGAAAAGTCATCAATGAAGAAACATAGTATACATACCCGCTTAGTGAACCTGATGACATTGGACCGCATACATTGGAGTGGATGACTTCCAAGATTCCTTTTTCCTTACTCTCGCTACTTGGAAATGTCTTCTTTGTGTTCTTTCCTTTCATGCATCCTTTGCAGACTCCATCATGTTTTTCTTGAATTTCTGGAAGACCTTCAACAGATTTGCTTGCAAGTGGTAGTGCTCTGTAATGCACATGTACAAGCCTTCTATTGCAAAGTTCATTTGGCTCTACTGTGTCATGGACCAAGGCTTGTTCTGGATGGCCCTTCAATTTGTATAAACCTCCTTCTTGTTCCCCAATCACAACTACATCCTTAATAGTCTTTCCCTTTGGCCACATGATAAATTGGCCATCTATAAATGCAACCCTCATTCCTTTTGCATCTAATGCAGATATGGAGAGGAGGTTCTTCTTTAGTCCTGGTACAAACAATACTTCCTTCATTGTCATAGACTTCCCAGAGTCTAGCTTATAGGAGGATTCCCCACTACCTTTTATTGGATACTGGTAGTCATCTCCAAGTTTCACCTTGTGTGGTGATTCATGTTCTAATAGTTTCACAAAGGATTCCTTGAATCCTGTCATATGTTTGGAAGCCCCACTGTCTATAAGCCAATCATTGCTTCCATGAGTTATGTTTCCCGTGAGAGAAGAAATCAAAACATATTCTTCATCACTTGAAGAGTCTTCACTTTCATATCTGGTTCTCTTTGTGGAAGGTTCATCATCCTCTGCAGCATGAGCATGATGTCTTCTCTTGTTTCCCTTCTTCTTGTGAGAGACATTTTTGTTTCTAGGACATTCTATAGCATGTTGTCCTTTCTCGTCACATGTATAACATCTGATTCTAGACAAATATTTTCTAGTGTTATCTTTGTGGAAGGGCTTACCTCTGGGGTGATGAGAACTTCTTCTGGTTTTCTTGGAGTGTACTATGAGAGCTTGATATTCACTTCCCATATTTTCTTCTTGAGCTACTATTCGAGCTTCTTCTTGAGAGCATTCTTCCCATAGTCTGCTGAACTTGACTAACTTCTTTTCGCACAATTTCCTTGAATAAACGAGTCCCATGATCTAGGGAGACCATTCAAGGTGGTCATTACAATATCTGCATTCTCCACTTCTTCATCTACTGCTTCCAGCTGTTCCTTGATCTAAGAGACCCTTGTAAAGTAACACTGGATGGTTTCTGCATTCTGGATCTTTACATTCTTCAGTTGGTTTCTCAAAGTCATGTTTCGGTTTATGTTCTTCCCTTCAAACAATTTGGTTAGGGCATCAAACATAGCTTTAGGTGTCTTTAGGGAGGACAACTGTGGTATGAGGTGATACTTGATTGAATCAGAAATAATCCTCTTTTCCATAACCAAATTCTTCTTATGTAAGTCCTTAGCCTCATCTCCATCTGGAATTGGAACCTCCTCATTGATATAGGAGTCCATCTCATTTTCTTCTAGGACTAGGGAGATCCTATACTTCCAGGCTCGAAATTTATCAGCTTCCTCAAGCTTTTCATCAAGCTTGGTATGATGAGACATATTAACTGAGAACCTCAAATGGAAATACAAAAGATTTAGATCTTACCAGGTCAAGATGTCGGATCTGGATTTGGAGCTAAATTTCTGGAGTGTTGGTTGAGGAGCAGATTAGGGTTTGGATTTTTTGGAGTTCTATCCAACCAAATGCTTTGATATTTATTTCTAAACTTCAATTTTGAGGAGGAGATCAATCCAGGCCTTGGCTCACTGAAAAATTCCACTTCTGTGGAAATCCCTAATTTCTGGCAGCAGTGTCGGGTCCAAAACTGAAAAAACTCAGAATTGGATTCTACTTCGATAGAAAGATGCGCCCTAGGGAGGAGAGTTAATCCAACCTTATTTTGCTGAAAATATGTGGAGAGAGATCCACAAAGTAGGATTCCATAGTTCCCGCAGCTGCACAGTGTCTTCTTCTTAGGTTAGCTTTGATACCATGTTAGATTTTTAACATTAAGCTAGCATTATTTTAGGAACTTTAACTGAGAAAATAACAAGCACAGCAATCAAACACAAGAGACACTGAACACAACGTTTTTCCTCGAGGAAACCATAAATGGAGAAAACCCCATAGCTTCCTCAGAGATAGAATCAACACCAAAAGTAAAACCCCAAAACAGTAAGATGATCTCTCGACAGTAGTAGCCTCTTTCTTCCTAGCCCCAGTGTTTTTCTTCTTCCTCACCTATGCGCTACAACTGAGTGTGAGTGAGTGAGTGATAAATAGAGAGGCTCACTCTCTATTTATACTAATTCTCAACTTGACAATAACCTACTAGGGCCGACTTTTCTAGGAGAGTCTAATAACCCTAGTGCCCCGGAACTGCAGGGACTTTAACCCTTGACCAATAGGAGGGTTACCCACAATGACTTGACATGACTTGTTTACATTATAGAACCTCTCGATAGGAACATCGAGGCATGACATGATTCCAGTACATTACAGACACATCCTGGAATAAACATCAGGGTACAATACATAAGAAATACAAGTGAATACATTCCGAAGTTACAATTACATCAACATATATATGATGTTTTAGGGCCACCATGCTTGTCATTTCCATAGATTTGGCCCTTCCTATTGGTATATGTTAATTGCATATTGTGTAAATTAGCAATACTATATATGATGTTTTAAGGCCACCGTGTTTTCCATTTCCATAGATTTGGCCCTTCGTATTGGTATCTATTATTTGCAATTGCAAGTAGACTAGTTAATGTCTGCCAAGTTTGCAGTTTATAACTTGTTGTGCTTTAGTTCCTTTTTAGATCATTTTTTTCAAAGGTATGCTATCGCTCTAGACACAATGAGACATTGATATGATACATTTTCTCTATCAAGGGAGTAATGGAATATTATTATTGTAATTACTCATGCCACACCCCAACTTTTATGGTTTTTTATTTGTCTTTTTAATGTTTTTATTGCATGCAAGAAAATGAAACATTTCCCATGCCTTGGAAGTTTTCCTAAATTGGGATTCGGGAAATGTTTTCAGAGTTGAGAATCCTCGTTTGCAAAACCAAATATGAAATAACATCCAAGATCTATAATTATCAATTCTAATTGACCATGAATTACAGCCACACATTCATCTAGATTTCACAGATATAACTTTCTTGCATACGTTGAATGGAGTTTCATAGACATAACTTTCTTTTAGATGTTCGTGTGCAAAGTTTCATATTATTGTTCGGTTGGAAGGAGGAAATTGAACTAGGTGAAATGATTTCTATTTTATCTGGGAATCTTGTGTCTTGGGCCAGTCGATTGCCAAAATTAAATAGTCCACCACTAAATTATAATTTATTCCTTAATAAAATCCCTTCCACAATCCACTCGAATCTCGATTCCTGATTTTTATTTGTTTATTGGACACTTATAACCTTTCAACTGGTTTCTGAAACACTGTTCATTTGCATGCCAATATTTTGTTACTACTAGATGAAAGCTGCCAATTTCTACGCCAATAGCTAAAATTCTGCCAATATCTCTATTATCAGCTAAAACTCCACCAATTTATCTACTATCAACTAAAAATCCTCCAATTTCTCCACTATCAGTTGATACTGCACCAAATTACCCATTACCAGTTGAAACTCCGCCAATTTTTCAATCATTTGTTCTTTTCATTAATTCTTCATACTTCTACCATCAGCTGAAACACCCCCAATTCTATACTATTGGTTTAGTTATGCCAGTTCTTCCATCTGTAGCTGAGGTCCCATTAATATTTCGACCATTTTTTGTCTTTGTTACTAGCTCGAATGTTTTAAGTTCTTTTATATTGTTGAAACACTATCAATTCCTTTGTTAATTTTTTATTCTTCTAGTTTCTCCAACAATTGTTGAAACATTACCAATTTCTCAAATTCTCTAGATGTTCATGCTATCGATTTCTCCACTTATTGTTGAGACACTACCAATTCCTTATTTATTTATTGAATCCCATCATTTCTTTTTGAAATTTTGTTCCAATGGTTGAAATAATGACCACTATGAATTAAATGAAGCGTCATTGTTCTTGAAAGTTGATTTATATCCATGAATGCAAGGTGCTTCCATAACTGTTTGATTTAATGGAGACTAGCGCCGCATCAAATTTCGCTCGCTAGCACCTCTCCTCGGTAAGTGCCACAGGTATGTTGCCCTCATTGATGCTCTTCATCACTCTCTATGTCAACCAACGATGGTCAATGGTATCAATTCCTTCAATTGGGGGTATGCCATTGTATTCCTTCGTACTTATTATTAATCAACTACAGACTATTATTGTGTGGTCTAATCCACAAATTCCACATGGTCATTTTTTCTTTCCCATGAACTATGCACATAACTTCATCACCTTTCCAATTTTCGAAATGTTTTCTCCCCATATGTGCATGTGCGGCCATGCACGATGTAACTCCTGGTCTCTAAATTGTAATTGTAAACTGAAACTCTTATGCACTCCCCTCAACTACAACGAAAGGATTCACCCAACATGGGAGGGTCAGCTACCCATCACGATCCTAAGACTCTCAACTACTTGCATCAAAACCCCAATGTTTACATAATATTTGAAAATGTAGGATGTATAACATATTTTGAGAGGCTAAGGGTTTTCAATATTGAGACTACACTACAATTTTCTCTGGATTTGATGAGGGAACACTCACAAGCTAGATGATTGAGATTTAATGGGACAAAGAAAAGTATATCCTCGGTTACAGGCCTTTCTAGGACTAGTAGGAGGTGGTTTCGACAAAAAGTTCCTAATCCTAATGCAAAAACCGATTTCCTTGAAGAAGGGGAGGAAGTTAGACCTAGTGGGAGAATGATAGCAATGAAATATCTACCTTGTCAATGGGACCAAGTGTATGTTTTCTTGAATAAATATATTACCTATGAAGGTAGGTATAAGGTCATCTATAATTATGATTTTGTTCTATTATGTCATTTACACCATGGTTCATTAGTAAATATGGATACTACCTGGTAAAATATTTGCACAACATGGCACATTATGTGAGACAATATCTCCTTCCTCGCCCATCATTTACAAACCATTGTCTCATAAAATTAATAATTATGAGAACTTTAGAACAACAGAACAGGACATGGGCACAATTCATCACTGGTGCAATGGAGAACCCTTTGGGGGTTGAAGATGACAATAATAGTGGGCCATAAAAGGAGGATGACAGTTATGATAAAATTATATCATATAGGGAAAGATTCAGAGAAGAGAAGGCAGATGCTGAGATGTAACCTAGACAAGGTAGAGGAGATGTAGAAATGAGGCATACCCCTGAAACTGCAACTATGGAATAATCACAAGAGGTAGGCCTGGAGGTGCAAGACAAAAGTCTTGTGCACCATGATTTTGATAATTTTCATTTTACTATGGCATAGGAGTAAATAGGACAGAAGACAAGGGAGGGCCATCCTAAGAGAATGGAGGAGAGATGAGTCCAAAAATTCCCTCAATGGTTGCAGTGAAAGGGTTAAGTGTAGAAGGTTCATCAAAGGGGACAACAACTCAAGTTCAACCATAATAAATTCAGGAGACTAACTAGTTACAGGAAGAATCATCCACTTTTCATGATGATTCTTCCCATATTGTTCCAAATTATGAGGTTGAAATCCTCACAGAAAACCCTACTCCTACTGTATCACCTTGTGTAAAGAAAAATAGGTCATTTATAGGAATTCCATCATTGTTCCCAAGAACATGAAAGAGGACTAGGTATTTTGTTGTAGCAGAGGAATATAGAATTCAGAGGGAATAACTTGATATTCCTATGTTACATCCTCTTTCACCCGCTGCCACACAATAACCAATGGGTGATGAACATCAATAGGAATCTGTCGAAACACAAGAATCTGCTGCTGAGAAAAATAAAGTTCAAATTGGTGCCCTAGTCCTTGGGAATAAGTTGTTGAAAAGGGAAGGGAAAAGACTCAATGAGGAATTGGTATTGTTGAAGTAAAAATAGAGAATCCAAAACCCCCTCACCTTGGATGCATTATCCCAAGTAGTTGATCTCGATGTAGGTCTATCTTCTCCATCAAACGAGGTTGAAACATAAGAAGAATTCATAAAACATGTGTTCCCAAAGACTAGAGATATTTACAAAAGTGTTGTATATAAGGTGACTTTCCTCGAACCTTAGGCCCTAGGGATAATAAGGAGGCAAGAAGTGATGGTTGAAATAGTGCAAGAAAACAATACCATTAATCCACAAGAACCAGTGGCTAATAATGAAGGAAAACACATTGTTGAAATAGTTTAGCCTGATCTCACCACTGTTACACAAGAACTGGTGGGATATCTAATTTGGAAGGGTGAACTGCTCATCTTGAACATGAGACTATCACATAAGGACTAGTGGAATCTAATTTGAATAAGAAGACTGTTGAAATATCTCAACTAGATCCTGAACTCACCACTATTACACAAGAACCAGTGGCATCTAATTTGAATAAGTAGACTGCTGAAAAAGCTCAACCAGAGCCTAAAATCGCCACTATTACAAAAGAACCAGTGGCATCTAATTTGAATAAGAAAGCTGCTAAAACATCTCATCTTGAACTCGCCACTATTACACAAGAACCAATGGTACCGGATTTGAATAAATTGGCTAAAGGAGGATTACAAGAACTTGAATACACCACTGTTACAAAAGAACTAGGTGTTGATGAAAATAGAAAACAACCCAACAAGAAAAAATCACTGCTACTCAAGAACCAGTGGCACACGATCAAACTCTCCTAAAGGAATACACCAACAAAGAAACACAAGAACCACTATTGGAAGCTATTAATGTGGACGAAGAGGAAGACATACCCCAAATCTGAGTTGATAACACTTCTCTTTTACGGGATGAGCTGCATAAATGGAAGCATCATGTTGCAATGTTAAGAGAGGGAATGTTCCCTCTACCATTCTACAGAAAGGTAATCGAGATCTCAAGGAGAAGTGGGATAAAGAGTTAAAATTCCAGAGGTTTAGATGGCAGGAAATGGAGAAGGAATTAGAGGAGCTAAAGAATTTTAAGACTCTGTAGCAGGATAAAAATCAAATGTGTTCATTGGTATAAGAACTGTTGAATTGCATAAGTCCTTCTCCATCATACTTAATTTTTATTTATGAGCAATTAACCCTTTTCACACTAAGGGATATCAGCAAAGGGAAGCCTCATAAAATGGTTATGAAGTCTCATTTTGCAGAATTTTTTTCCTAGAGTGACCTCATAGATCAACACCTGTTATGTGAATTTTATTTACATGATTTATCTTGTTTACTAGATAGAAATTTTAATCTGGTGCCTTATGTGGGAGATGTATAGTTGGGGGAATTCACTTCTTTTGTAAATAATCAAGTGACATGGTGGAATTATTTTCAAACAATTCATAAAAATGAAGAAAAATCCACATTTTATATTAGAGGTGAACTCAAAATTCCTTCTACTATTATTGATAAGTACCAAATAGATCTTGCTTCATCAAGTAAGGTCTATAAAGTGGCATTACTCTAGAAGTCTATTATAGACTTATGTGTTAAAATTATTACTCACCGGCAACCATATGCATTGGAGGGCAGTAAGTCCATGTGGGAGGTATATTATGAGTCTCTAAGGAAAAGGGATCCTTGTGGTTATGATAATTTCACTTATGCCCTTATTCAAGTTCCTGGTTATGTTGGTTGCATTCAATATTGTGGTCCAAAGTGGTTGGGGTTGAGGTTTTATTTTCCACTAATCTAGTTTCCTATGGAAGAATATCAGTATCTATATAGGTTAACAAAGAAAGAGGGAAAATAGTGCTAGGAATATTTGATCTCTTGTGAAGGCTACATAAATAGGGGAGAGCACGAAATATTATCCTTCAACCTCACCATGTTGCATTGGATAATTTTTTAACCTAATTCTAATTCATACCCGAGTGATTAAGATTGCATGGGAATGGGGATATGAAATTGTATAGTTGAGGGGAGATCGTGGATGTTGTTGGATAATTGAAATTGTAATATTGTATCTGGAAAACTAATTTCTTAATGAGAATTGACAATGTTTTATTAATTTCTGAGTGTCTATTTCTTTTTAGTTTTTTTAAGGTGGCTCTGTTAGGAGGAAAGGACCCACCTTCTCACAAATATTTCCCATTTCGATTAGATGTAGAATTTCATAATTCTTTTGGTGTGATAATTTTCTAATAGAGTCCCTGTGTATGGATTATGTGAGTAGTATATTGCTAGATCAATTAGTCATCTGTAGCATTAATACATTGTTGAAACAATTAGTTTATTCAAGTTATCTGTGAATCCTGCATTGTTGAAGTAATTGATTACTTGGAATGTGTGATCTCTCTTAGGGTATGCAAGTGATGTGTTGATAACTAGAAATGTTGAAACATGTTTACTTTCTTGTTGAATGGATATCACAAATTGAATTCTTTATGATTAAATTACTTCTTAAAAATATCTAGACGAGTGTGTGATTTTATTTCATGGTCAAGCCGAATTAAGAATTATGGATTTTGGATGTTGTGTCAGTAGCATATAATATATCTTTCATTCATTCACGAGTGGTGATTGGATTTAACTTCCTGCAAAAGTAATATAGATGCTTTATCTTTATGAACAGTTTTATATTCCCATTCTTGCTAGAGTGATTTCCTTTTTCTGCGAGGATTGATTTATTCCTGAATATTGAATTAGTAGTTAGAATTAACATGATTCAGTGAGAAAGAAGTTACATAATAGTTTCAGCAATTAGGTTGTTTAATTTAGCATTGGTTGAATTAGGTAATTGTACGGGAATTAGTGTTAGAAAAAAATGAAATAATATGAAGAGAAACCTAATAGAAGGAAACGTGAAAGCACAATGAATTGTGATTTCATAGGAATTAAAGAAATCAATTAGTCATATGTATCATTAATACATTGTTGAAACAGTTAGTTAATTAAAGTGTGTGAATCCTGCATTGCTAAAACAGTTGATTGCTTGGCATGTGTGATATCTATTAGGGCATGCAAGTGATTTCTTGATAGTTAGAAGTGTTGAAATAGATTTACTTTCTTGTTGAATTAATATCATAAGTTGAATTCGTTATGATTAATTATTAATGAAACAGATCTAGATGAATGTGTGGTTGTAGTTCACGGTCAAGTAGAATTGAGAATTTTGGTGCTTGCATGTTGTGTCAGCAACATAGAATAGATCTTTCATTCTTGGATGAGTGGTGATTGGATTTAACTTCTTGAAAAATTAATATAGATTATTTATCTTTATGAACAGTTCTAGATTTCCATTCTTGCTAGAGTGATTTCCTTTTCAGCAAGCAGTGATTTATTCTTGAAGATTGAATTAGTAATAATTCTTCTTGAAGATTGAATTAGCAGTTAGAACTAAGATGATTCAGTGATAAAGAAGTTACATAACAGTTTCAACAATTAGGTTGTTCAATTTAGCATTGGTTGATTTGGGTGATTGTATGAAAAATAGTGTCAGAAGAATTGAAGAAATATGAAGAAAAACCTATTAGAAGGAAAAGTGAAAGCAAAATGAATAGTGAAATTTGAGGGATCAAAGAGATGGTAAGTCTTCTTGGAAAAATATTCACCAAATTTTTACAATATATTACAATTTAGTGAAAGGTTTACCACAATTTTACAACATTATATAATAAAATAAACGATTCCCCCAAAATTATATCTATATCTATATCTATATCTATATATATATATATTATTGATAAAATTTCCCTCATATTTTCCTATATATTGAGGGGATTCACCCTTTTTTATACATATAAATCTAGGGGGGTTCTTAAAATTATCCCTGCTCATTTTACCCTACCTCCTCAAACTAGGAAGAAGGTTGGGGTAAGAATATTAAATTTGGGGATATTGTTCCCCCAAATTTTACCATAACCATTACAACCACCACACCAAATAAGACCAAAACATCCTTTCCATTTCTGATATCCTCCATCACACCACCCATAAATGTCTAAAAATCTCCCTTACAAATACATATCCACATACAATTAGGAGAGACTAGATATCTACCTATTATTATAACCCAAATCACTCTCCCTGGCGCTAACAAGTAGTGTGTTAAGGAATCGTGTACTAAGAACCCTTGTGAATTATGTGGCATATATAGCCACTATTCATATCATTGTTTGGAAATTATTTATTGTGTGTCTGCTTGGAAACACTATGCTTACAATTTGAAGAATCATTGGTCATTGTAATTGAAGAGGTATTGGTCCCTTGAACACTCAAGAGAAGGAATTATTCCCATGTACTATATTTCCTCCTCAATCAAATCATCATATTCTAAAACTTCATCAAAATCATGTAACATCTCTATTTCAATACCATCATCCTCATTCCATTCTAAAATTTCATATCTACCAGATATTTCTACCCCCATTTTTCATAGAAATGAAGAAATTCTCAAAGCTCTTACTAACCCTTACTACCCTTGGGATAAAAAGCACCATCATGCATACTTTTTCCCTTAAGATGACACCTAATGCATAGATTCCTTTAGAAGTTCTCCATTAAATAAAAGGGTTTTATACCCCTGGGTGGACATGTGAATCGACTTAAAATTCTATCCCCACTATGGATGCCTTTAAGGAGGGGAATATGGCCAATATCTCACCCACTATTTAGGTGGACATTTTGATTAAAATTGGTGTCTCTAAGAAAAATTTGATTAAACTTGGTGTCTCCTAGAACATTTTGTTTTGTCCTTAATACACCTCAAAAGAGGTTGCATCTTATAAACCCCCATTTCAATAATTTCAAGGCGTCTTCATCTAGTATTATTCCAAAATGTTAGGTCTCAACCCAACCATTCTCAAGCATCATATTAGCACATAGACTAACATGGATACTATATGGATAAAACAATAAACTATCAACCCTTCAGTTGTTAGGGAATTTATCCTATGGTTGGGGTTGAGGCCACCAACATACTAAGGGTTATACATACCAACATATGAGGTTCTACAAGTATATAATAAAGAAAGGAGTTCAAGGATTAAGAGGATGCATACATTATTTCAAAGGTTGATCCTAGCTTTGACTTCTCTCCAAGTGATCGTTAAATCCACTGCTCCAATACCTGCAACAAGTAAGCTACCCCTCTCAAATCACCTTCAGTTATTATAAAATTAGAGATATGAACATATATTCAGATCGAAACTTAAAACAAAAGCACAATCAATATCATTACTAATTAATAAATGAAACATACATAACACATATATGGAAGGAAATAGATTTATTTATTAATGAAGTTCTTGGAACAAACTCATATACCTCTATCTAATATGGCTACAAAGTGGTCTCCCTTTTTCCTCTATCCCCTCTCCTCTTTTTATTGTCCCTTGGGAGGAGGAGTTACGAGGTTAAGGTTATTGAGGAAGTTGGGGTAGTTTCCAAATTGACCCCAACCACCTAGTGATTATTTTGATTTTGATTTTTAACGAGTTTTTATGGAATGCACGGGTAGAACAAGGGAAACCTATGTATGATACGCGGGTTTCCTTAAGGAAACTCGCATATGCAACTTTTTGGGGTAAATACGCGAGTTGAATGTGTGCAACTCGCATATAATATGTGGGTTGACAATGCTAGATTAAACATCATGTAATTTAGGTCAAAAACTCCTATAGTGATAAGGCCATTCAATCCAACTTGTCCTCTTTTGTGACGACACATTGAGTGTCATCACTCGGACAGAGAAGTGTCATTCTGAGGTATAATAGATGTCCCCTAATGTATGAGGTTAGAGGTTAAGGATGGTCGAAATACATTTTAATTAGAAGCTCAGAGGACCTAGAATCCAGGCTACAAAGAAGTACTTGAAAAAAACAAATAGAGGTCAGTTTACAATATCATCACTGAGGATGCCATGTTAAATAATATGGAACACTAGCTCCTTTACAAAGTACATATACATCATATGATACATGCTATAAGTCCACGTATGATTTACAAAGTGGATCATAGCCCCATGAGTATAAGAAACGATCTTCAAAGTTGGAGTTGTGTCGCAGAGTATGGCACGATCTTGCGTAACTTAGGTTTTATAAGCCGAAAACCCAAGGTCTCCATCCAAATCCATATCAAAAGGCACGAATCAGAACCATGTGAATAAATTAGTTGAATTTGAACATGGAGGATACCGTCGGAGTATCGATTAAAGAGGTATACTAATAACCAACGCAAGGGAGACCACCAAAATGGAAAGTGGATCCCAAGGTACTATCCAAAAACTCTAGGTCTTCATCATTAGCTAGTGTTGATAGGAATTCGTTTATGAGAAGGAAGGAATTGATTAAGCTTTCAATAGATCAGATGAGTAAACTGGTAGATTGGATGAGGTAAGGTGGTATAGATCAATATCATAGATAGTCAGGAAAGGATCAAGGTAAACAAACGGAGGTTAAGGATCCTTGAACAATGAGCACTAGACAGAAGTACCCCAAGGCAACTTTGGATTTAAAAGAGACAAATGGACCTATCTGCAATGTAGGAGACAGTAGCAGATTCCCAATATACTTGGAACAAGTGATCAGTGGAGGAGTATTGACTCAGAGTACAAGTTGAAATTGGAAAGTCCAAAACTGGGATTTGATTATCGAGAGACCCAAAACTGGTGCTTTATTCAAGGATAACTATGAACTTGTTTCCAAACAACTTAGAATTTAGAGAGAGTATTTCCTTCCTTTATTTCTTATAAAGTTTTAACGAGTCCAAGAAAGCAAACTTGGGACCTTCTTCATTTTTTAGCAAGAATGAATAAGAGATACAATAATGCTTGATAAATCACTGATACATGGATTTTACGATCCTGAATTAGTATATGCTCAACAATGTTTTCGCAATTTGAGAGTTTGAAAATGCCAAAGAAGACTCTAGGGGGGATATTTTTTGTAAAGTTAGTCTCCAAAGTCCGAAAAATTATAAAACAATATAGAGGAGAACTCTCTTATCTTAGAAGAACTAAGGTATTCAATTTTATAGTTAGCCGGTAAGGTTTGGAAAAGGGAAAAACTATCACCATACTGACACTCCTTCAAGAGAAACACTACAACAAATTTGAATTTTAGGGGGGGTTGTCCAGTTTTGTCTTTGGAGGCAGTCTTTACAAAACCCCCCCTAATAGCACCGACACTAAAAGTTTGGAATTTTAGGGTTGGTTTTAGAAGAGATCAAAACCGCCCCTAAAAGTGACTTTTGGGGGCGGTTTTAAACCCGCCCCCTAAAGTGACTTTTAAGGGCGGTTCTAAACCCCCCTCATAGACACCTATGGGGGCAGTTCCAAACCCTCCCCCCCACCAAATTCCTTATTACAAAAATTTGGGTGTAGTTACAAACCCCCCTCATAAGTACCTATGGGGGCAGTTTCAAACCCCTCTCATAGGTACCTACCTGGGTGGTTTCAAACCCCCCTCATAGGTTCCTACAAGGGCGGTTCTAAAACTCCCTTAAAACTCCATCTTACTAACCTTTGGGAGTGGTCTTAACAAAACCCCCCCTAATAGCATTGACTCTAAAAGTTTGCACTTTTAAGAGCAGTTCAAAACCCCCCTAAGAGTTTTTATTACAAAACTTTGGGGGCGGTTATAAACCCCCCTCACAGAGACCTATGGAGGGGGTTCAAAACCCCCCCTAAAACTCTTTACAACCCTTTGGGGCGGTTATGAACCCCCCTCATTGTAACATACAAGGGAAGTTTTGAAATCCCCTCATTGAAACATAAAAGGGAAGTTTTGAACCCCCCTCGTAACAACATACAAAAACGGTTTGAAACTCCCCACTATAGCCATAATAATTCATAATAAAATATGTTTTATTAAAAATATCAATATTGCAATATCATTAGGGCACGAAGGAATCGAACCTTCAACCTCCTGCTTGTAAAGAATACGCTCTTACATTGAGCTAGAACCCTTTAAGAATTGGGGAAAGGGGCAATATTAACACCAATATTAGATCATTTGTAATTCTAAGAAAAGACTAGTGTCACACCCCGGTTTTGACCCCGTTTGCATTAAAGATACATGATGTAAATCTCATAATTAATCGTGGTGTGGAGCTAAAGGAAAAATCCCCACCATCGATTTGGTTGTGTTATGTTTCGGCAATTGGGATCGTTGCCGATGGTATATCGTGATATCCGATACATTAGATTTTAGGCATCATGTAAATATGCACTTTAATTAAAATGAACCTAGAGCCAGCTACGACGGTGCAACGGTAATGAAAAGGGCATGATTTTCCTAAGGATAAGGAGGGGGAATTATTAAACCTTGAGCCTATGGAGAAAAATCCATGTGTCAGCTGTTAAAAACCCCGATGTTAGTTGGGGCAGTTATTGCTGGGTTGTGGTGGGTGTGGCAGGACTGTCAGTCCTTGCCCATGTGCCCACTCCACCAGCAGACTCTTCATCTTCACGTCGTGTGGGAAAAGAAGCAACATTCCCACTCTCCCACGACTGCATTCTTGCTCATCCTCATGTGCCGATTGGGGATTCTCTCTATTGTTTTGCTATCCTGAGGTAGGGATGTGATTCTTCTCCTCACACACAAGTCTGAGTATGGGACTTTTACTCACGAAGAGAGATAAGCACAGCCTCCCATTCGAGTGTGGACCCTGAGTGATTTACCTATCGGGTTGTGTTCTTCCTATTGTTTTCATTCACGATTTTCCTTGTGAATAATCCACTCATGTTCTATGTGTATATGTTTTTCCCCTGCCCAGCTGAGAACCTGAATTTCCTCTTCCATTTTCGGGCTGTGTAATTATTCTGTTGCTTCATTATTGAGTCAGGGGCTGTGGTTTTCCCCGCGTTGTTCATTGTTGTGGGTTTGAGTTACTTTCGGGTTGTTGTGGCTCTTATTGAGTCATTTTGGCCACGATAGGGCCAAGAACGACTCAAGGATCGTTTTTCCCTATCTAAGCTGTGAACTGCTTGTTGGCTGCATGTATGCAGTGGTTGGTCTTTGGACTGTGCTGGAGTGGGATGAAGGCTTGGTTTGCTTGATAAACCTGGGGGTGTTTGGGAGCTACACAGACAGAGCTAGATGGCTAGCTTTCTTCTCCACAACCCTGGAGTAGCACTGGAAAGGGGGGTCAGGGATTGATGGATTGTGTAGCAGAGAAGGGACTGATTTCCTGGTGTTGGGTGTGTGTGGGTGTCCTAGAAGTCAGGCTAGTTCTGGTGTAGGAGTACTTAGCTCTTCAATGAGCTCCCCAGCTTAGCATTCAACTTTTCCCAGCTCCTTGATTGCTTGATAAACCCTACTGTGTTGGCTTGGATGATTAGTGTATCCTTGGCTATGTGTAAGCCTGCTTGTCCCTTATTCCTTGGGGAATCATGCCCAGCTTGGGGGTGGCAGCGCTGCTTAGAGATTAAGGAGCTCGCCGGACTATGGTTGGGTGGAACGTTGCAGCGACATAGCTGGTTGCAGGATGACTTCTTTATAAGATGAGTATTCTTGACCATTTCGTCTCTGTAATTATATTTGATGTTTAATGAATTATGATGAACAAGTTGAATGGCTGAATGCATGTATGTTGCTTCCGCTGTGTATGTGAATGACTATGCATCTTAGCATGTTTTATGTTTTAAGCATTGTATTTCAACATTTATGTATGTTCATGTTCATGGGGCTAGTTGGCTGGATGTTTACGCTTATGGTAGCATCCTCTTCACCGGTCAAAGGGTTGGGGACATTATAGAGTGGTATCAGGGCGCATGTTACAGCATGGGCCTGAATGGGACGTGAATATGCAGTGGCAGAGCCATCATTGCAACATTGGGCCTCAAAGGGCCATGAAAAACTAGTTAGCAAAGGCAGGTTGCCTTCTGTCTAGAAGAAATCAGAAGAAAATCAGTGAATGACAGTAAAATTCATGAAATTTTTCTAAGTGCCAGAATTGTCAGCTCATCGGGAGACTCAGTGGGAAGCTCCTCTGATGCAGCGGAGAGCTATGCGGAATTTTCCCCAATGGAAGACAGTCGAAAGAATTTTTTGGAAATTCTTCTAAGTGTTCGTCGGATAGTCGATAGAGAATAGTTGTAGTTGGAGTCGCAGTTTCAACAAAGATCAACTGAAGACCACCAAAACATCGGCCCCTTTTTGTCGAAAGGCCATCCGACACGGACCATTGGCGATTGGAAGAGAATAGTTGATCAAGGATCCGCAGTGTTGGTGGAGATCAGCCGAAGACTGCCGAAACGCCGGCAAAGTTTAGTTGATGGAATCGCCGAGGAATACATTGACGGAAATTAGACGAGGAAAATTCCGAAATGTTGGCTCCATTTAATTTAAAGATCACCAAAAATTAGATGTTGAAAGTGCCGATACATCGGCGGAAAAGAGAGGAAGTTAGTTGGTTGAGCCACCGACACAGCACTGGTAGGAAGAAGATAAAGATAAAATTTTTGAAAATTTTTCTAAGTGTTGAGACCATCGACGATCGGCAAAGATTAGTTGATTGGATCAGCAAAAATTAGAAGATGGAGTCACCGAAACATCACTGTCCTCGGTGAAATTTAGTTGATGGGATCACCGATGGGCGTCGATGAAAGTTAGTTAAACGAATCGTCGATGAACGTCAGAATAATTTAGTTGTCCGTGAGTTTGTCGTTGCGGCTACCTAAAGAACTATCCACCCGATGCATAGTGCTTCCAACCGCCAATACGTTGGAGAAGGTTAGTGGTTTGGACCATCGATGCGTCGGAAGAAGTTAGTTGTCTGGATCGTCGACACATAGTGTTTAGTGGTTTCGATCGCTGACAGGTTGTATGGTCCGCGGAACCCACAAATGGTTTGTTTTATGCAGTTGCGGATGCCTAAGGAACTATCCACCAGAAGCATAGTGCTTCCGATGATCGATGCCGCAGTGGTTAACGGTTCTGATCGCCGCTATACTGTCATAGCCAATAATAGTCCTCTGCATCACCGATAAGGTTTGAAAGATTAGACAACTATAGATTCGACACGTCAGAGGAAAATAGACGATCAGACCGCTGATGGGCATCGGAGAAAGCTAGTTGTTTTGACCGCCGAAGTGTCAAAATTTTAGATGGGATGAGACCCGATTTGACAAGGGAATTTTTGGGTCTTCGAGAGGGATATTCTTAGCAATTTTCAACTATCTTTCAGTGGATTTTTCGGCAGTTCTTCAGCAGATTTCAGGGCTGAAAAGGAAAAATTCTAGGTGGCTGAAGTTGGCGATTCAGACCAAAATACAGTTGTATGTACAAGTGTATAATTTTTGGTGAAAATTGTCATTCTAGAAGTGGTGTGGTTTTCACATCCAAAGTCAGAATGGAGCATGGAAATCTTATCCAACAGGGAACAAGGGAGAATCACTAGAATTTGAATGAGGAGCAAAAAAGTACTAGCGGTTGCTGAAAAGAATTTTGTTGCTATCAATATGGACAATCCGAGGATTGCATGCCTAGATATTTCTAGAAAAGACCATGAAGTCGAACTAGCTATTATGCAGAAGAGGAATTCCAAGAAAAGATGAGGGTTTTGAAAAGGAAAGTCCCTTAAACCCTGTCTTTCTAACTATATTATATTTTATAAGCTTGTGTACATAGAAATTATGGCATGGGGATGCTAAAAATGCATGGGGATATGTTTGCGTGCATAGGATATTACATATTGGTAAAAATAGTGAGAATTATACATTTATAATGAACCACTAATGGTAAATATTACATTGGTGTTGGCATTAGTGGAAAAAAAAAGCAACGAGAACATGAGCATGGCTTAATATGTTGCTGATGCTGATGAATGTGACTAGCAACCCTATGGAGAAAGGGATAAGGCAACAAATCTAGGATGAAAAGTTGGTGAGCAAATTCTGCAATCCCCTGCAAGAGACCAACCAAACTGGTAATGTCAAGGGTGTAAGTAGGATCCATGCAGGTAATGGTTTAATTATGACAATTGCATGGAATGGTAAGGGCAAGAGATCTCATACCATGTGGTTATTTAAATTTATACTACATTCATATAGAAATGTATCATGCCTGTATATGTTGTTATGAGCTTAGTAACCCAAAGAAAGTGGGTATTGATGGTCTTGATTATAGTAATGCACCCTATAGGAGGTAGTCATGGTTAGGCCATGGTATGTTTGAATGCATAGTATTCCAAAATCAATACAAGGTGGCATTGAGTGGATATGCATTAAGAGATTTTATAAATCTTGTAGTTATGCATTGAATGGATGCATATGAAAAGTTTGATAAACGTTGTAAATATGCATATATAAGTGTGGGTGCAAGTGTTGTGATGCATTGCATGAATGCTTCAAGATAATGCTTGTTTATCATGACTAACTAATGGCTGAAATGATGAATTGATGATAATTCTAGAACCATTTCAAGAGTTGTTATGAATGCAGGATAGTAAGTGCATGAAGAGGGTAGTCATGATCGATTGGCTGCGGAAAATGCTCTATGGAAGGGCAAGGTGGTACAAATGATACACTTGTGAAGTAAGGAGTATCTAAACACTTCGTTTAAATTGTATAAATGATGTGACTTTGCAATTTTATTTTGATAATGATTCATGTGAAGTAAATGAGTTTTGGTGATATTGATATGCTAACAGCTGGAAGTATTTATTCTGAAAATGCTTCAGTGATTGCTGCAGCAATGAAAAAGTTATATGCATCAAGACTTACACTTGTTTGGCTGATTGAGGTTCAGGTTTTAGGTAGATTGGTTGGGTCATGGCAATATGGGTAAGACCATGACAAAGGCCAAAATCTACCCTGCGAAAGAGCCAAACCTCATGAGAAGAGTCTCATGGCTGTGAAATTAGTTTGTATGCAAAATGAGTTGTCAATTTGAATTTGTAAATTTCAGATTTGAGAAATTGTTGACAAATACTAATCACTATTGGCTTGCATAGAATTGTGTCAAGAGGACGCATTGTAAGTGGGTGTTCATGTTATGCTAGTAAGCATAAAATCATAATGGGCATAGCGGTGCTGCTTCCAAGAGACCAACAAATGAGGATCACCTCATTGCCAAGCAAATCGATTTCTGTAGTAAACAGAGTTGCAAATTCACATTGAATTTAATTACTAATGCCATTGCTTGGTTATGGAACCATCAAATTTGGATTGTATTGTTAGACAATGATTGACTGTTTGGCTACTTGATGAATGTGCCAGGGGTACACATTGCAGGAAGACCATGTGTGATGGCCTGCAGGAGCCAAATTTCATGGGGAGGTTTTCCCCTATCTTGGAAATGGGTTTCGGGTGAAACTCCATTGGACATTTTGGAAATGTCCCATCTGCACTATATGTTTGGTAAGCAACATAAGTGAGATGGTATAGATTATGTCGGTAAGACATGTGTGGGATATGGAATATAAAAAGGAGTTGGGGATGAAAAACTGAGGGACTGTCAACTTAGAGAAGGGATCCCCCATTCCTCCTTAACAAAGGAATACTGCATCAACAAATGGATAAGTGTTCTGTGACCCTAGCTAAGAATATGCATGTCAAATTGTTAAATTCCATATGCAGATCATGTTTTGATTTTATTTCCATTATGACAGATTGCTTGAGTATGAATAGGGACTACATGTCTCACATTGGAAAGGGGTGCACACTTTTCCCGATGTCGAGTCATGAAAGGGTTTTCAATATTGACTACACCCTAGGGAGTGGGTGCACTCCTGGTGCGCAATACTTGATAGTGAATGATATGAAACATGATTACAATTTTAGAGCAATAACGCTGATGAGATTGCTTATGTTGCTTGTGTTGACAGGATAAACAGATGCAGTTTGGTTGTTGATATAAGTGTATTGGCTTGGTTGCCTGCAGCCTGATAAACCGAATTGTGTATTGGATTGGATGGACAGTCTGATAAACCCAACTGTAGTTTGGCTTGACTGTGCTTGATATGTATACAAGAATGTGGTGAAGATGTCACTAAAATAGGTTTGTTATATCCCTGGGGATCCATAGTAGATCCTGGACCTAGAAATGGTAGTTTATTGTTGAGATAAGTGCATGTGTTATTATTGATGGCCTGATAAACCCAACTGTGTTGGCTTGGCTGATTGGTTATTGATATAAGTGCATGGCATGATAAACCCAACTGTGTTGGCTTGGCTGATTTTTTCCTTCTCAGTCGACGTGAAGGTGTACTGGCTGGACATTAATTACTTGATGTTGAGGAATAGCCTGTGTGCTAACCTAACATCCAAGTCCATAGGCAATTCCAAGGCTTGCAAAGCAAAGCGGGACTCTGTGGACCAACGAGGAAACGCACAATACATATAAGTATTGGATTATTTTGAAGCTTCTTGCTTATGAATATACATGTGTATAAGATCTGGTTATGATATTCTAAGCTCTTGTTTAAGAGATAAAAACCAATGAGAATAAACTAAACATGTGAATCTATTCAATGTTTGAATATAGGTATCGCTGGGAACGTGGACTATGAGGGCATCCTAGAGGTGCATGTGGACATGTGACTATCCTGAAGAGCTCAAAGTGAGCAATAATGGAAAAGGTGCTAGTGGGATTTTGAAGGCCCTAGCAGCCAAGAGTTGTAGACAAACCATGTGGGGAGGCTCCATGGTTGAAAGGTCTGGAATAGACCGAAGACACTAAGTGTCATGGCCAAGAAGGGTTGGTCCAGCATTCACGGTGAAGTGAAAGAGGCTAAGAGGATGAAATCCACAGTGGTGGTGTGAGTTCTAGAATGGAACAAGACAAAGAGGGGGAAAAAAAATCTTACTGCTCTCTCTCTTTCCTTTTTTGATGATGATGATGATATATA
>LPNX010909393.1:103422-125952 GCA_001517045.1 Pseudotsuga menziesii
TGATGCATCTTATAGGTGAGAAAAGTGAAATCCAGTTGTGCACATTGATCATGGCAGCAGACCAAAAGCTATTGGACTTGTCTGGAAGTATCCTTCAAACAATTGCCAAGACCCAAGAAAATCTTGGAGAGATGCTCAAGATACAGAAAAGGTAGAATGAGATGAACCACTAGATTTTGCAAGACTCTATTTGTTTGCAAAAGGAGGTAAAAAGCCTTCTGGGAGCAATTTGTAAAGGAAAGAAAAGTGGATCAATGGTGGGGCATTCGCCCAATCGGTCCATTAAGAAACGTTCCAGGCATGAAGACTCAAAGGAAATTGAGTAGGAAAAGACGAAGCAGCCAACAAAATGTTGGAAATGCGGAGGACATCATTACCCCCAGAATTGCCCAACGAGGGAACATCAAGAGGGTAGCAACCACAAAGTTCCTAGACTTGGGGATGAGCCGAAAGCTGAGAACCAGCGGGAGAAGCTCATGGAAGCCAAAGGGCTTGGTCCTAAAAGTTCAAAGTAAATAATTGAACATAGGACAAATCTACAAAATTTTGAAATTTTGGATGTGTAAATTGTATATTGTTATAGCTGATTTTACCACACATGGTGAATCACATTTTTATGGCCTTCCCTGTCCCTTTGCAGACTCCTTAGACCCCATTGACCATTTTTGTTCCTTTGATGTTTCCAAGATAATCCCTAAAAACATGTAAAAATTGCCATACGCGACTTTTAAACCCTTTCTTGCGTATATACGCGGGTTTGACCCCTAAAACCGTGTACATCGGGATGTATGCAAAAAGCCAAATTATTTTGGAGTTTTCCTTGATGTGGATCTAACTCACTTGTCTCCTGGCCTTCCATATGCCTTGAGATCGCTTGGATTCGACCTTTCATTACCCCATTGAAGAGCTATATAAGGAACCCTTTGGCTACATTGAAGGCATGAGGAATTGAGAGCAAGAGAACTATAGTCCATTGTTGCTGGAGCTTATACTTGAGTCTGCATTCCTTTGTCCCTTGGAGTACTTTTGTGTTCTTCCCAAGCTTTCCCTTTGCTTGTGAGCTTGCTATCAAGAGATGGAGGATTGAAGTGGTGGAGGCCCAAGTGGGGGACTCAGTTTATCCGATTCGCAAACGTGCCGACAGAGGTTGTAGTCATTGCAATCTCTGATTTTATATTAATAGAAATATATTTTCCTGTCCAATAATGTGTATTTGAATGAATATTTGATCCATGGATGATTTCAAATGCTTATATGTTATTGATTATATATGCTAGAGTAGATCTAACACAATTATATATAGCATGCTTGTCTTGTTTATTGAATATTGAGGAAGCAATTTATCAATTCAAGCTGGAGTTGGAAAGCTCAATAGGGATCTACATCAACCGTCCAGAATAAGGTATGAATCAAGATCCTTTAGTGTTAGATATTTGGTTTCTCTTGCATATAGGAAAGGATTGATTTATGGAGTCAAGCTATCTGTTGTGGTACCCCAAGCCATAGGAATTTCTTTCCGTAACAGAATTGGTGACTCCGCTGGGAACGTTCCTTATTTGTATTTGGGGTTTGGGGGCACATTGTGCTTGATATTCTTGACTTTCTCTTTGTTTCTCCTTGTTTATGTGTTGCATTTTATAGTATGTTCATCCATTGACACTCCCCTTTATTGGTTTGAACCTTGGCTTGATTTTTACCACTATCTTCTTTGTATATGCAGGTTTTGGCCAAAAGTCGCATACATACGTGGATTTTTGGCCAAAAATCGCGTATACATGCAGGTTTTTGGCCAAAATCTGCTTATACATGCAGCTTTTTGTCCAAAAGTCACATATATACGCAACTGTTTTTTAAACAATTGCGTACATCCTCCCTTTTGGTGAGTTTGATGTTGTGGGAGGTTGTTGGGTGGGTTGTGAGTGTGGTTGGGTCTTCCTTGGGTCTGATGTTGTCTGTTGGATGCTTCTTTTGTGACTAGAGACCTCTTTTTCATTGATTTTTCTTTGAAAATAGTTTTAGTCATTTAATCTTTTTTTTTCCATTAGTGCATTACTCTTTTTTGTATTGGTGTCTTGTTGGGCTTGTGTTTTATACTTTCTGCAAAGACTGAGAGTTTTAGATGACTTTTATTGCATTTTTCATTCTTTTATATTGAAGAATACAAAGTAGTTGCACTCTTAGTTGCATCTTAGATATGGATTTGAGGAGGTACATGCATTGGATTGCTTAGATGAGAGTTGTGTTTAGGCTTTCATATAGGAAGGATTGCATTGGCATTCAGAAAGGAATTAATATTTATGCATCTCATGTAGTGGCATACCCTATTTTTCATTTGACAAAGATTGCACTTAGCATTGTTTGTTATGGTGTGCATATTTACTTCACTTCTGAGTCATAACTTCATTAGTTGCACGATCATTTCCTTTTGAGTAACTACAGCCAATTAAAATCAACGCATAATAAAATTAATTACACTCTTTTCTTTTATAGGGTGCATCAACAAGATTAGGTTTTAGGGTCTTGGAATAGTTCATTGTGAGTAAATTCTCCAATACCACTAAACAACAACATGTATGTGTATGTCCAAGTGAGAGTGTGAAATTCCTTAGTATAATTAGTGTTTCTCAAGATCCTCCTTGCTATCATCCGCGTTGTAGTTGCCTACTTGAGGTGGATCCAGGATGGACGGTGGAGGGGCAAGCGACTAAGGGGTGGAACCACGACTGCCTAGACTTCCAAATGGATGGTTGTCATGCCAATAAAGGTAGCCTTCACTTTAGGTTATCCTAGTCCAGGACAACAATGGGGGAGACCTGGATCTGCTCCCGACAGGAGAGATCAGACCTAGACACCAGAAGAAGATTGGATGGGGCTTCAGGGTACTTAAGGTGCAAGGTGAATGGAAAGCCTAGATATAGGGTTTAGGTACTAGCAACTAGTGGAGGTGACCACTATCTTGGGAAATGTAACTATGACAGGGTAAACAAGGATAGAGTTGGGACTATCTAGTACCTAGAAATCAGACTCAGTAAAAGGTGTTTGAGCTATCAGTGAATGCTGGTAGATGGCAAAGTCTAAGAGCCTAAGGGCATCGCTAGCTTGGAGATCAGTGCTTTGTATGCATTGGGCAATGGATTCAGCAGTAAGACAACATTTCAGGAAACCCAATTGGGAAACACCTTGATCTACGAAACCAGAAAGCAATTGGTCCAAAAAATCCAAGGTACAAGAAACCCAGCTCAGTAGATAGCTAGCACTAAGGACTAGGAAGACAAATATGAAGCTTTAGGGGGTACCGAAAGGCTGATGTCTCAACGTTGAGGATGAGAAGAGATTAGGGAAACCTAATCTATAAGCCCAAATCAGGAAAACAATAGGAAAATCAGATCTACAAAAGTTAAAATTTGATGATGGGGCTAGGAGGATGAAAACTGATTTTTTCATATCTAGGGTAAACTAGGATGAATTAGCACAATGTTGAGGGTGTTTTGGGATGCTTAGGACCCGATCTATCAGCCTATCATGTCAGAATTCTGAAAAACCTACTTCCAGAAAAGGCCAATTTTCAGTGAGGGCGCTGGGCAATTTCAGTCTATTTTTCAGATCTCAGTCAAATTGTTGAGCCTATTGATAGTGTTGGGGATGATTTGGACTTAACAAGACCCGATCTATCTATCTATGAAGTCATAAATCAGAAAAACTCAAAACCCTAGCAGGTCAATTTTTTCAGTGGGGGGTTATGTAGTTTTCTACTGAAAAATAAGATTTAGGTTAATCTATGAGGAATTTGACCAGTGTTCTAGTTGATTTAGTTAGGGGGAGGCCCGATCTATGAAACCCAGAAATGGTTTGGCAAAAGATCAGACGGTTCCCTGATTATTTGATTTTTTAGGTTTTTATGGTTTAGGAGTTTTCAGAAAAATAGTTAAATTTCAGCAAGGTACAATGGAATAAGATCAGAAAATAAGAAACTACCCATGGATATTACCTATATAAGCTTGTATAATTCTGTAACAGTGATGATCCTAGCTATCCCGATCAATCCTGGAAGATCCCCGTGATTTCTATGGCATATGCAAGCTCCAAGCCATCAAAGCGCCCCCTACCCTGTGTGAGCAAACATCAACCATATCAGATTTGCACATACAAAATAAAGAAACTGAATTCTACAAGACAGTAAAATGAAGTAATCATAGATCGCAATGAAACTAATGAAAACCCCTTGATCCAAGACGAAGAGAACTGAGCGAGTTGAGGTCCCCCTACAAAAACGCTCCAGCCAAAACGCCCTCCTGTAGACAAAACAATGATAGCCATGAAAAAAAATAGATCTCACGAGAATTTCCATGATGCTAGTAAGCTGAAGACAAACTAATCACCATTTGAGCACATCAAATGCAAAGCAAATCTAGAAAATTTCCATAGAAAAGTCTTTCTATTATTTCAGATCCAAGAGCCAAAGACCCCTTACAAATGAGAAGCTCTCTCCTTTAAATAGAAATGAGAGGATCTCAATCATAACCAAATCCTAACCACTTTCAAAACAAGTGGCTAAGATTAAAATATGAAATGTTCTAATCAATGGTTGAGATGAGATCAACATACAATACATGGATCAATATAACTATAATTTACCAAAGTGGACTAACCCACCCATAAAAAGGTAACCCAATCAACAAGAAATAAATGAAAGCATGTGGTGGGTCCAAGGAGTGTTTGACTAACTTCCTTTGGGTGTCCCCATGGCACAATAAATAATATAATCATTTAATTCTTTGACTTTTGTGCCTCCTTGAGGAAATCGTGAGCCTCCAAAAAGCTCCAGAAAATAATATAAAAATGCCCAAAAAATAGGTGTGGGCCCAATCAAATGTTGCAATTGCTGAAGAAGGTGTGGAAGACATCACTCTCATCATTTTGACTCATCCCATGTAATTTCCTTGCCTCAGTAGCCCAAATTGATTTCTTCAATAGCCATTTACTCATTTTTTAATCTGCCTTGGGAAACGTGAACCTACCAAAACAACCTCCTAGGGTGCCTATGTTGTCAAACTAAGCTCACCAGGCTCTCTGGGATGGGGGTACTATGGTACAAACAAGTGGCTACACCCCTATGTTCCATACAACGTCCTAGGAGATCCAACTAAAACATCTCCCTGCATAGATATATCAACCTGTGAAGAAAAACTACATCAGAAAGGCAGAATGAGCCTGATCACTTTTGCAAGTGCCCGGAACTGGAAATAAACTACCTCATTAGACTCATAGAGTCCAAATCCATCTAAGTTGTATACTCATACCCCTCATAGGTCTCTGTTTGATCATTAATCATAACCAATAAACAATATAACCATCTGTGAATAATCAGACACTGATAATAACTCAGAATAGATGAATTTGCTGCAAGTGTTAAGCGTTTAAACCATGCTCTACAACTCATTCACTTAACAAAATCAACAAGTAGCATTTGTTTCACTGGCGGTACATCAACAAATACTTATAAATATCAGGCTTCATTTATTATTGCTTAGACTCAGACTTTCAAGACTATACTCACTTCATAGCTGTAGTCATTTTGCTAGTGAAGGGTGAAAGGTGGAAATGACAAGGCTAAGGAAAATGATGACCTCCTACTCAACATCTTGACACTTTGGACAAGTAAAGGGAGAACTCACTATAACCAATACTGGACAAACAACAACACAAGGAATGGCAGTGCCTCACAAATGGATGAGTTGTTTAGAGAGTGCTTATTCAACTTAGGCATCATGTCTACATCAATCTTGATCCAATTTCATTAGGATCACATTTTATTCTGTGGCATTTTTGGCCTATATGAACCCTTTGGGACTTCACTAGTGCTCAAAAGCATAGCTAATCGCAGCTTTCATCCGGGCCATATTTATTTTTAACAAGGTCAGCAATTCTTTGATATAACATTTTTAACCATTGCTTTTTGGACCTTTTCTTATACTCTTCAAGGAGTATTTTAGCATTTCATTGCTCTTGCCCTTTTTACATGCGTTAAGAAACATAGTTTTACAATTTTCATTTTCCATGGGCGCATATTTAATATTTCAATAAAAGTAGTACATGAGCTTTCAGTTTTAGCCAACAACATCTCAAGTGACTATGGGGAATTCTGCACAGTGCCAAACATCAGGACAACCGACCAGAATGATTTAGGCATACTATCCAACTTACCAAAGGCAATTTTTGTCACCAACTCAGAGCCGAGACACAATGTAAAAAGGGAGGCTTGTCCAACAAAGGTTCTAGCGGGGGAAAATGTCCTCCATGCCACAAGTCAAGAAGTCAGTCGGGTTGAAAATTAAACTGGAAGGTAATGGATGGATGAAGACAATGAAATGATGGAGCCAACACTAGCAAGCCAAAACAATGGTGGGAATGACTACCTCTATTCTCACTAAGGACAGTAAAACCAATGAGTATAGATCAAGAACTTCAAAGCCAAAGTAAGGACATCAATACATAGTATAATATTCAACCAAGTCCATATAAATATGACCGCCAGATCATGCTACCACAAGTCAATATATGTCACAAGAATCAATATAAGAGAAATAATGACCACAAAAACATATAAAATACTGAGTCATATCCATGCAATATAATCCATCTGAAACACCATATACCCAATGAGAAAGTACTGATATATCACTGGGCATCCACTACTGCTCTGAAATAACATAAATGGCTATATCGGTCCTCAAATCTGAGTGTCCTGAGACTCAGTCCTGGCATGGGAGAGTACAATAGTCCACTAATACAAAAATGATCCATCAGAAATGCTCATCTCAGCATCTCATATGTAAGAGATCTGGTTGAAAAATGTACTGTGTCTGAAAAATAGAATATGGTAGCCTAGCTACTATATATGTGATAACATCTGGCTACAGTTGGGACAAACACTCTGTTGAAAAGAGCGCTTGAGAACCTCAGAATATTTGGTCCTCACACTCTGCTTCCCACATCCTCGATCCGTTCATCCAGCTTTGCCACCGCAACCAAAATGCACCTGACTACCTACAACATGTCCAGAGCAATACCAAACTCACAGACCAGTCGTCAAAAAAACATGTGGAAAATATATAAATACTGAAAATAAAGATGCATGAAAATGAAAAGCAGAAAATAAATCTAATCTATAACCATAACTTTTCAATAAAAGTTTGATTTTTTATTTTGCAGGAAAATAGAACTACACTAAGAACTTCAAAAGTGAGCTTCAAACAACAAAGCAAAACTCTATACTACTGTCGGGAAGGCTTATTCAAGTCCTACCTACTCTACTATACAAAGCGGTATTCAAGGCTAAGTAGGGTCAGGAATGTATCCCCTCAAATCTCTCTAGTTGACAGGAAGTAGACTCTGTCGCCCAATACTAGTAACAAGAAAACATATATCACCAACACAACGTTCTACAGAAAAAGGTCCAACCCATAGATCATTAGCCTGCCCCGTTCGGAAATGCAGCAAGTGGTTTTGGATAAGGACTTGACTTCCGGTGGGAAATCTATTCCTATTTACCGATTCGGGAACTATTTCAATGTTATGTATAGGCATGGGATGGACATCAGCGATGTTTTGTGGCTGTGGGGTGATTATCTATGAGCTTCTCCTGGGAGGCACTACATCAAATCTTGGTGGACCACCATCAATGGGAATGACTATGCTACCAACTAGGATCTCTCTAATTTCTCCCCTTACCCCCTGTGGACTCGCATTAGGCTTATCACCATGAGGAGATACTACATGTTTGACAGTTTCTCCCACTATCCATAAATCTCTATCTTCTTCTGAAGGATGAGGACTATGGGATATAACATTACCGTGGCTAGATCCTTCCCCCGTAGGAACGTGAATACGCATACCCTCTAGGTCAGCTGGCTCTACTCTAGGCCACTGTGCAGGAGAACTAGGAACATGAGATAGATCATGATTTGAAAAACTAGATGACCCAGGTGGCAGGAGAAAATTAGGAATGAGAGGATAAGCAAACAAGGCATTAATTGGAATGGCTGAAGGAGTTTGAAACATGGAAAAATTATTTAGACAAAAATCTCCTTCAGGCGCATCATTTATTAAGGCATCCTCTTGCCAACTCAGAGAGCTATCATGGACTTGAATTAATTTACCATCTTCCAAAGACAAATGAGATAATGACCTAGCAAAATCAGAAACATGGGTTTTGCTGACCTTAGCATCAGCTTCTATTACACCAGCCAACTCAAGATGGATTTCCCATGGATAAATAGGCTCTAGTCCTTGGCTTTCTCTTTCTCTATTCTGGTCAATCAAAGCAAACCACTCATTCACTCTACGAGGGATTATTTCAATATGCCTGGCATTATTAACTTCATCATCATCAATAACAAGATCTTGAAATGGGATCTCGTTTCTTCTCAAATATTCTAATTCCTCTGAGCATTCACCCTCAGGCATTTCCAAACTAATCATCCTGACACTTTGAGTTGTTTGATTTTCTTCTGAGGATACGTCAAAGTCTTCCATTGCCATGAACATGCTTTCAGGCTGCCTATATTTCCATACTTCATTCGCATCTTCTACAAAATGGGCTTTAGCATTATTCAACAATTCTTCCCCATATGTATTTTTAATCCCTTCTTCAAAAGTCTCCAAATGCTTCTCATAGCAAGGTTCCCTATTAATTCTGATCAGAGCCCCATCAGAGTTTGGCACACAAAGGTATGATAGATCCATCATAAGCTATCCACCTAAACCAGCTGCCCACTTTCTAGATATAAGCATTCCATATGCTGGTGGCAAATCAATAACAACTACATCCATCATAGTGGTGATATCTGAGCATGCAAACATATCAGCTCTAAGGTTTTTGATCAAACCATAGGATGGCAGTCGCCTCAAGTCTATGCCACAAACATTTCCATAGGGCCTAGTCACTTCCAATCCCATTTCCTTCATGACATATAAAGGAATTACATTCATAGCTTCTCCAGAGTCCAACGTGCAATTATGCAGCAGTATATTCTAAATATGCAACGTTAGATAAAAGGGAGGACGACCACCATTCTTTCTCTCATAGATAGCATATTGTATGTTGACTTGCAGATCTTTTTCATCTTTGCTAGAATACATTCTCTTGGGACTCTGTTCGTGACCAAATTCTAAAGCAAACTCAGGGGCTTTGTCTTGGCCAACACTATCAAAGAATTCCTCTGCTTGGCTTCTTACAGATGGAACATTCATCAGTTCAGTTATAGGGATGCTACTCATTATCTTGCTCAACTCTTTCTTGATGTCAATGTTCAGATTCAAATCTCCTAATGCAAGATCTTCTTCTTCCTTTTTGTCTTCATTCACTACTTTTATTTTGTCAAAGAAAGAAGGCTGGGAACCCACTCTTTGTTTATAAATTATAACCTGTGGCTCTCCTTTTGTTTCAGGAATGTCTACTGCACAACATGAGGATTTAGGCTCATCAACCATATCTTCCTCCTGCTCCCAAGTTTCCTCCTCCTACTCCCATAGCTCTTCCTATAAAATAATTCTTCCAAACTCATCATTGTAGGAAAGATCATTCATGAAATTAATGTTGCTTGGTTGGTCATCAGGGTGACTGGTGTTTGTTGGTTCTTCATCATTTTCATCACACCAATTAACGTTTCTCTTCTCGGGATTCTCTGGATACTCGGGCCTTCTTCTATTAGGATCTCTCTCAAGACCTCTATTGTTGTTCCAATAGGGTCTAGGGCCATAAGGGCTTCTATGTCTCTCTGGATCATGGAAACTAGCCATGTTTTTGGTCAAGACAGTTAGTTGCGTCATCATTTCTTGCATGGTTTCTAACGTGTCCTTTGTCTCTTTTGGCTCATTCACAGGCTCCTTGGGCTTTCAGAGTTTAGGCTCAGATCTAGAAGTGGACGGGGCATAATGATCAAAGAAGTTTTGCTTTCCCATAGATGTTGCATGCTACTCAGCCATCTTTGCATTGAACTGGGTAGACTTCAAATCATTTGGATTTTTATCCTTTAAATTAAAACCCAACCAACCATCAAAATCATTCAAATAATGGATGATAATCATTTGATCTTTCTATCTAATCTCTTCTGGGATATTTCCTATAGTATTATCAAATCTCAGGTTGAATTCGTGGACTATTTCATTTTCCCTCTTCTTTATGTCAAATAGCTGATGCAAGAGGAATTTCCCATCCAACTTATCAGACCAATCACTGCTAAGCTTCGTGACGAAGTGGTCATAGCCATTGATGGATGAAGCAGGTAATATATCAAACCACTTTCGCACATCTCCTTCCAGAGAAAACAGAAGACCTCTCATGAATACATCTTCATCCACAACTCCATATGATCCCGTACTTTGTCAATGTGATCTTCAATGGAGGCAGCTAATACTCCATCAAACTTAGGGACCTTTCCAAAATAATTCTCCGGCATGTCATGTGGGGCCCCTGGGATCAGGGAGAAATCTAAAGGCGATGCCTTAGCCTTCCTTCCAAATGCTCTATGCTCTCTTGAGTTCAGGTTCTTTTATTTTCGGCATGTCTGGTATCCTATCACTCATCCTTGGTCCTAGTACGGACCCTGGTGTCAGACTTGGGGGCATCACAGCCCCTTACCATGCTCGTAGTTTTGGGAATGGTCATATTCCATTCCCTACTCCATTTCTGGAGGATTTTTAATCCCTTCACTCAGTCTTTACACCAGTGGTCACCCTCATGAGGGTGGTAGTAGATGTGTGAACGTTGGATCTACACCTTACTTTCCATTTTATGTCCCATCGTTCACCGCATTGTTTCCTTTGGGTGCATTTGTCATGATCATTCCTCCCTATATCCTATAGTTTGGATTCTTTATTAACTATTTTGGGTTGTTTTGGACTAATATGGTTGTCATGTAGGATCCGGTTTTTGTACACTCTCTCTGATTTTTCAACCTGTTCGTCCCTATCACAGGTATCATGTCTACATTGGCATATAGGTTAGGATTTCACATCAGCTTGCATTTTGCATGACCTTATGACCATTCCATCTTAACCTTAGGTATGAACCCATTCCATGGTATCACGGAACCTTCATGCTGCTGTTAGAAGTGATATTATGTGAATGGTAGAGCTTTCCTATACATGGGTGTCCTAGTTAGCTCCCTTTTGCATTTGGTACCCATGCTGTGAGTCCTCTGTTAGGCCTGGGAGTCCCTTTTAGGCCTGCCATGTCCTTGAGCAAGAGCCTCATACTCCTCTTGAACTTTATGCTGGCATTTCCCTAGGACTCCCTTGTATATGTCAAGTTGTAATTGCATTATCATGAGCTTTGTCTGCCTCATTTGAGCCTTATACCGGCTTCCCTGACTTTGAGTATCAGCCATATAGCCCGATATTGTCTCATGTCCAGCCACGCAGAGCCATTTTATATATCCTTTGCAGCTTGATTCCCTATTCTTACCGGGAGGGGACTTTCCCCTGAGTGTCGCTATCCTACATATGTGTCCTTGCATTGAGCTTAGGTATGTTCCACTACTTGGAACTAGTTTGTTTTCCCATTTGACACTCATCTCCTCCTAGTCTATAAATTTAAAGCAATTTTATTCTTTTTCAAGTTTTTCAAATATTCGAAAAAGTCCAAAAAAATTAAAAAACCAAAAATCCGGACAAGGAAAGATGTTATCTTTGGCAGCAGTCGAGTCGTGTCGCCTTTGAACAGAGCACTGTGTATCACATCCATTGGTTGGGTTAATAGTTTGAATTTAGGAGTTGTACTCATTTATCTGAGTTTATCTCCACCGAATGGTTAAGATTCCAGTCCCTATGGAGCCTCTATCGATGCCTCCTATGTCGCAGAGATGTCCTAGTTTTGCATATTGAGTCTATGCTTCCTACATTCAGTCACCATTCGCCTTTATGCTCTTGTTCGAAGGAATTTGAAACCTAAGTCGACCATTCTACAGTTATCTTGACTTTGCATGTCGGCCATTCCCGATATAGTTACTGGTTCATGCACCTTATGATCGAGTCCTTCCACATTATACAGCTTTGCTGAGTACCTCGTGTTGGATGATGAGGGATGCCTTAATGCCCTCCTTCCAGTGGATTTCATCCCATCAACTTCAGATCATTTATTCTGGGATAGGAATCTAGAGTCATTTTTTAGTGCCTTGAGACTTGCAGTCATCAGTGGCATGTTCTCTCGCCATCGACAATTTTTTGGGAATACATCAATGTCCCTTGATCGATGGATTCTCTCATGTGTTCGACCTCAACACACTTGTTAGTTTGCACTATAGTACCTTGATTCCCATTTTCATTATCAGTGGCTAATCTCGTGTTTGTTAACGGTATACATCAATTACCTGTAATCAGACGATGGACTACTATGTTTGACCTTGACACCTTTATTCACATAGTAGGACATGTACTTGCAGCGGTTTGTGTATAAGACCTTCTAGACTGGTGGCATCTTATATATGCTACCTCCTTGATCATGCCAGTGTTCATGAGATTTCAACTCTCGTGACTTGATTCCAGTATATGTCAGACATTTCCAGCCATTATGGAGATCTTGATCCTTTGTATATCTTTGTCTTGGAGATTCTGATCTATTTATATTGTACAAGGTGATGACCACATATGTCATATTGCCTCATGCCTATTCATGACCATTGTACTCTTATGTATTCGGGACTGCTATATGTATTTGCAGTTATGTGCTTAGTTGTATCATTGTATAGTGCTGATTGGATGGTTGGTTCTTCCACTGGGTTCTTCATCACTTCACTTCTGGGATGGACCTATAATGTATTTTGGCCATCGTATGACCCCTCTGACCTCACACATTAGGGGGAATCTGTTATGGCTGATTTTACCACATATGATGAATCACATTTTTATGGCCTTCCTTGTCCCTTTGTAGACTCCTTAGACCCCATGGACCTTTTTTGTTCCTTTGATGTTTCCAATATCATCCCTAAAAACATGTAAAATTTTCCATACGCAACTTTTAAACCCTTTCTCGTGTATATATGCGGGTTTGACCCCTAAAATTGCGTACATCGGGATGTGTGCAAAAGGCCAAATTCTTTTGGAGTTTTCCTTGATGTGGATCTGACTCACTTGTCTCTTGGCCTTCCATATGCCTTGAGATCGCTCGGATTCGACCTTTCATTACCCCATTGAAGAGCTATATAAGGAACCCTTTGGATACATTGAAGGCATGAGGAATTGAGAGCAAGAGAACTATAGTCCATTGTTGCCGGAGCTTATACTTGAGTCTGCATCCCTTTTTCCCTTGGAGCACTTTTGTGTTCTTCCCAAGCTTGCCCTTTGCTTGTGAGCTTGCTATCGAGAGATGGAGGATTGAAGTGGTGGAGGCCCAAGTGGGGGACTCAGTTTCTCCGATTCACAGACATGTCGACAGAGGTTGTAGTCATTGTAATCTCTGATTTTATATTAATAGAAATATCTTTTCCTGTCCAATAATGTGTATTTGAATGAATATTTGATCCATGGATGATTTCAAATGCTTATATGTTATTGATTATATATGCTAGAGTATATCTAAAACAATTATATATAGCATGCTTGTCTTGTTTATTGAATGTTGAGGAAGCAATTTATCAATTCAAGCTGGAGTTGGAAAGCTCAATGAGGATCTACATCAACCGTTCGGAATAAGGTATGAATCGAGATTCTTTAGTGTTAGATATTTGGTTTCTCTTGCATATAGGAAAGGATTGATTTCTGGAGTCAAGTTATCTGTTGTGGTACCCCAAGCCATAGGAATTTCTCTCTGTAACATATATGTATTCCTAAGTATTGGAACACCGAGGACAATGTTATTCCAAGGGGGAGGGGAATGTCACACCCCAGTTTTGACCCCATTTGCATTAAAGATACATGATGTATATATTTTAATTAATCGTGGTGTGGAGCTAAAGGCAAAATCGCCACCATCGATTTGGTTGTGTTATGTTTCGGCAATTGGGATTGTTGCCGATGGTATATCGTGCTATCTGGCACATTAGAGTTTTGGCATCATGTAAATATGCAATTTAATTAAAACGAACCTACAGCCAGCTACGACGGTGCAATGATAATGAAAAGGGCATGATTTTCCTAAGGATAAGGAGGGGGAATTATTAAACCTTGAGCCTATGCGGAAAAATCCATGTGTCAGCTGTTAAAAACCCCGATGTTAGTTGGGGCAGTTATTGCTGGGCAGTGGTGGGTGTGGCAGGACTGTCAGTCCTTGCCCACATGCCCACTCCACCAGCAAACTCTTCATCTTCACGTCGCATGGGCAGAGAAGCAACATTCCCACTCTCCCACGACTCCATTCTTGCTCATCCTCATGCGCCAGTTGGGGATTCTCTCCGTTTTTTTTCTATCCTAAGGTAGGGACATGATTCTTCTCCTCATGCACAGGTCTAAGTATGGGAGTTTTACTCACGAAGAGAGAGAAGCTTGGCCTCCCATTCGAGTGTGGACCCTGAGCGATTTACCCATCAGGTTGTGTTCTTCCTGTTGTTCTCATTCACGATTTTCCCTGTGAATAATCCATTCACGTTCTGTGTGTATATGTTTTTCCCCCGCCTAGCTGAGAACCTGACTTTCCTCTTCCATTTTCGGGCTGTGCAATTGTCGCGTTACTTCATTATTGAGTTAGGGGCTGTGGTTTTCCCCATGTTGTTCGTTGTTGTGGGTTTGAGTTACTTTTGGGTTTTTGTGGCTCTTATTGAGTCGGTTTTACCACGATAGGGCAAAGAATGACTCAGGGATCGTTTTCCCCTATCTAAGTTGTGAACCGCTTGTTGGCTGCGTGTATGCAATGGTTGGTCTTTGGAATATGCTGGAGTGGCATGAAGGCTTGGTTTGCTTGATAAACCTGGGAATGTTTGGGAGCTACACAGACAGAGCTAGAGGGATAGCTTTCTTCTCCACAACCCTAGAGTAGCATTGGAAAGGGGGGTCAGGGATTGAGCGACTGTGTAGCAGAGAAGGGACTGATTTCCTGGTGTTGGGTGTGTGTGAGTGTCCTAGAAGTCAAGCTAGTTCTGGTGTAGGAGTGATTAGCTCTTCAATGAGCTCCCCAGCTTAGCATTCAGCTTTTCCCAGCTCCTTGATAGCCTGATAAACCCTATTGTGTTGGCTTGGCTGATTAGTGTATCCTTGGCTATGTGTAAGCCTGTTTGTTCCTTATTCCTTGGGGAATCATGCCCAGCTCGAAGTTGGTAGCGTTGCTCAGAGATTAAGGAGCACGCTGGCCTATGGTTGGGTGGAACGTTGCAGCGACATAGCTGGTTGCGGGACGAATTATTTATAAGATGAGTATTCTTGACCATTTCATCTTTGCAATTATATTTGATGTTTAATGAATTATGATGAACATGTTGAATGCCTGAATGCATGTATGTTGCTTCCGCTGTGTATGTGAATGACTATGCATCTTAACATGTTTTATGTTTTAAGCATTTTATTTCAGCATTTATGTATGTTCATGTTCATGGGGCTAGTTGCTCGGATGTTTACGGTTATGGTAGCGTCCTCTTCGTCGGTCGGAGGGTCGGGGACATTACACTAGGAATACGAACATTTTTTTCTGATTCGAGAGGCCTAAGGAAGTATTTTGAATAAAGGAACAAATATCCAACTAAGGATGCCTCTTGTGACTTGTATCTAAGTAAAAAAAGGATATACCCTTTGTTTAAAGGAGGCAATCCTCAAAATACACTATAGACATAGGAGATGAGTTTCAAATACAACCCAAACAATGCAATGGGGAATGATTCACATGCAATGGATCATAGTTCTAGAGCATAGAATAGTCTACCGCCATGAAAGCAGAAGTGTCAAAGTCCAAAATTCTTAAATTGGAAGATAAGCTTAATTTTTATTATATTTTCATCAAATAGGCTTCCCTCGTGAAAGTAGGAGTGCAATAATACAAAAGTTCAAGTTGTACATGCACTTGTAAATGAATTCCTTTTAAGAATATATTGTGTAAATAATATCCATTCTAGATATAAAATGACTACAAGACACCTAATATGTAGAAATGAACAAAGAAATGTTTAAATGAGTGGGGCCCTTTTTCATTAATTAGAAAATTATTATAGTTTTAATTTTGAATAAAGACAAGATTGCAACATAAATTATCTCGGTGGGATAGCTCAAATGGTTGAGTGATTTGAGCTTAATGTAGGAGGTATTAGGGTCAATCCCCTTGCCATGGATGCCTCTATTTCTTTCCTCACTTAATTTCACTAACTTAGGTATCATAATCAACACCAATGGGTTTGCATTGGGTACCATCTATAAAAATCAAGGAAGTGGTTGAGGGTTTTCCCATGAGGTTTTCCTTGAAAAAAAGACTTCAACATAAGAAAAGTTGATTTATAACCAACAATGGGTTTGAGTTTGAACCATATATGAAATAATCTCTAATATCGGCACAATTAATGAAACTTCTGATGGTCATATTTAAGATCATGAACCACGTTTTTTGTAAAATCCCATAGACCTTGGCTCTTAATAAAACTATTTATATCCTACACCCACGTGCCATAGTGTTGGAATATTGGACAATACTGAGAGGGGGGGGGTGAATCAATATTGTTAATTTTTATAATTTAAAACCACTTTTAACATTAGTCATTAACACACATAATCAACAAGAAACATAACACACAGGTTTTATCGTGGAACCCAATTGGGAAAACCATCAATACATCCTATTACTGCAAAATTATATTTACAAATAGTTTCTTCCTACTACAATAGAAAAGGATGGTACCACACCCTATTTACTAGTAACTACTGGAAGGAGGCTACAACCCCCTTTTTTTATCGGTTGCTACTGAAAGGATTCTACAACACCTTATTTACCAGCTACTACTCGAAGGAGGCTACAACCCCCTAGTTTTATTAGTTGCTACTGAAAGGATGCTACGACACCTTATTTACCAGCTACTACTAGAAGGAGGCTACAACCCCCTGCAGGCCTGTAGCTTTCCCTAGCACCACCCTTACTCCCTAGTATGTTTTTATATATTTTCCCTATCTTCTTTATGATTACTATCACTAGTTCTTCTTTGGTCTGTATTTGCTGCTACTACTGCATTAATCTAGATCACGGAGACACTTTCTTCCTCTCAAACTTCTGTCTATAAATACCTTTAATGTGCATCTCACCACATCTCTTCAATCTTGGAAACTCATGTCTTTTCATTTGAACCGTCACACAACTTGATAGTGACTTTTCACAAAAGATGATGTCTTTTCAAACATGTTCCTTAACTAACAATCACTTCTCTATTTATACAGTCATGCCCCTTTTTATTCGTCATAAATTTGTTTAACATAATTAATTAATACAGTCATAACTCTTTTCATCAAATAAACATTCATGATTCATAGCCATTTTATTAACTTCTTGTAGCTTATTGAAATCATACTCTATTTATTACATCTCTTTTTATGACTTTGTTTTTTATTTTATTCGGTGAAAAACATCGAGTTGACCCGAACAGTGTCCCAATCTCTCCGATCGTTTTAGTGCTCACTCGCGAGTCACCTTTGATGGTGTAGGAAGATTTCTTTCAGTTTCTCAGTGACCTTTGTTATTAGCAATGTTTTCTCAACCTCTTTGATCATTTCGGTTCCCACTCGCGAGTCACCTTCAATGGTGTAGGCGGATTTCTTTCAGTTGTGTCGAAACAATAATTTCCCAACCTCTCTGATCGTTTCGAAGATACTGGATGAGGTATGCTGACATGGATGATTCAGTTGACCATTTCGAAGTGACTATATGAGTTACGATGACCGTTTCACAGTGAGTGGATGAGTTACGCCAACCGTTTCGCAACGACTGGGTGAGTTACGCTGATCGTTTCGCAGCGATTAGATGATTACGCCAACCATTTCGTAGTGACTGGGTGAGTTACGCCGACATGGATTATTCAGCCAACTGTTTTGGAGAGACTTATTCAATTTCCAAAATTTTCATAGTGTTCCAGAATGATGTTAGATTGCAACAATGACTTCCTAATAGCACCAAAACACCATCATGTGGTTTCCTAGCCTCATCACACATGCCACATCATCGCCTACTTTGATGTGAATGAACTTCTGATATTAATGAAATTTTGACATCAATTAAAACCATGCTCAACACATATTTTTTCCCATTGAGCGCGATTGGCTCCTTCTTAGAGCCCATATTACTTATGTAAACCTTGACTCAAAACCATGTAAGTCCAAAAAAGTTTATTCCTTCAGAAATTAAACTTATTAAGAGTGTAAATAGCATCCACTTTCTTCCTTTGATGTTACAACCTCAAAAATTCCTTGCAACAACTAGTACCAAACTAGGATCTAAAACCCAAGTGATATGATAGAATTAACAGGTGCATTGTAAAATTAAACAAACAGATCCAAGCTCATATTCGATGGTGTTTTTAGACACCATTACAGTTAAATATTTACGGTTAGAGGAGTTTTTAACATAAGTAATAAACTTTAATGCATACACATAATTATAAAATTAGATTCAGAATAGTACCGCTCTAATAAATTTAAACTGCAATAAAAAAAAAACATAATTTTATCCCATTTTATTTATATTATATATATCATGAATGTATAGTAGTATTGAAATCATCAAAAACACCTCCCTACAGTGTTTCTAGATTTTATTCGAATACTATCTTATTGATTGAGTTGTTTTATATAGTTTCGAGACTTGGTATGAGAAGTGTTTATGAATATTTGCGAGTGAGATATTCAATATTAGAACTTATAATTACACTTTATATTTATGAATAAGTGTATGGAACAATTCATAGATAATCCTTGGATTTTCTTATTGAAAATCTAGTTTAATTTCCAATCGCAAGTTCCTTTGAAAGAAAAGTTTTTAGATGGATTTATGACTTTAAATAAGAAGTGTTTGACGAAATGTATACATGATATGTACTTATGATAATACTTAAAATACATGGTATTTATAGATGTAATGGCTTATGAATTACTCTGTGAATAGTCTATACATTTATCTTACTTATTTCCTCAATTTCTATTCAATTTGGAGAAGTAGATCTAGCTAGTTGGTGAATTAATAAGAGGATTGTTTGTGAGAGGAAATATATAGACATTTGACTATATGTTAATTCTACTATGCTTCAAATGAGCTATATTATTCATTACTTTCTTATTGTTTTGCATTCGAAAACTACAAACCGAAACTAGCTTCAATTCGATGAAAATTGGTAACTAGTGTGTAGATTTAAATATTTGATTCGTAATTATGGAATACACATCCATATTCTATATTATAAACATTTTATTTGTGATGTAGGTGGATACATTTCAGGTGTGATCCTTTACTTATGAATTTTTGAGTTATGGTTCAGTCAGTTTGATTAAATTCTTTGTGATAAATGTTAACTAGTTGAATTGAAATTTGGTTGGAAGAATCATCGTTTAGGTGAAAATGTATGAACTACAAATATGAATTTATTTTTTTGTATGTAAATACTTAAATACAATTATAATGGTTGTATTTCACTTTTTGTTTCATTGGCATAGTTGCATGTCGTAATTGTGCAAGACTAGCTCTTTCTATTGAACAACTAGTTAACTAGTTCTTGTGGAATCAGTTTTGTGGTTATTATGTTTAGTTAATTGGAAAATGGTAATTATGCCTTGTTTACATGTTATTAGGTGTTAATTATACATTATTATTGATAAATAATGATTATATTATGAACAAGTGAAATTATGTTAAGAACCGTCAATTGTTTGCTAAGTGTCGTTAAGTGTCGTAACCAAAACATTAATGACTAGTTAATCATGATTAAGTGAAAATGGCCTTTAGAGTGGAATTAATTTATGATTTGTCTTGGAATAGATATGTGATGTATTTAAAAGGTTTTAGTAATCTTTCATATCCCTTGGATCGATTTTTGGAATAGTTATTGAATTTATTTTCATTTATTGATAATTAAAGAGATTTTGTCGTAATTAAATCACGAAAAGTGAAATTAAATATTTATTTGACTAATAAATTGTGCTAAAAATATCTAATTAGCCTTAGAGAGCTAATTATACATCCCTGAGACCCTTTGATAGCTCCAATGGACATTACAGGTGGTATCAGAGATATGGTTGCAACAGTGCAGTTGTTGGGCCTTATATATATATATATATATATATATATAAAGAAGATGTAGTATTACTATTATTAATATGAAATGTTATTAATAGGAGATATACTCTATTGCTTCTCTTGAGGAAATAATTTTATGTATGGGCATGCTTTGCTACTTCAAGGGTAGTGGTTACATCAATGAGTAACTCCTTGGCTATTTTAGGAATGTGACACTTGTCTAAATGATGTTCCTCGTTCTTCTTTTTATTTTATGCATATAGTATGTTTTTATACTATTTATTAATTATTATTATCCTAACTTATCTTACTAATTTATTTCTTGAGTGGAGGAAATGAGCCACTTGTCTCTAATGGTTCATATTCTCTTTCATTTTATTTATTTTACTTATGGAGATGTAACTCCTTATCTATTTTTGGAGGAAATGGTACACTGGTCTTTAATTATCCATATTCTCTTAATTTTATTTTATGTGTATGTAGGTAGTATAGCAGTGTATGATATGTGTGTGTGTGTGTGTGTGTGTGTGACATAAACATAAATATCCATAATAGAATATGTGATGTAAGATAGATGAAGGGTATATGATATTGAACATAGCATAATATAAATGTTACATATTGTGTGATATATATAGTTGTTAAAACTATGTATATGAATATATGAGTGTGTGTGTGTGTGTTTGTGTATTTTATTATATGCAATAATTATTAGTATGTGATATTATGGATATACTATATGTATAGATGTGAATGTATGTAATGAAGTAAGTGTAAAATGTGGAAGTGTTTGGAATTGTTTGGGAGTGTTTTAAAGTGTTTGGAAGTATTAGGAAGTATGGTGTGATTAGAAGAGTTATGTTAGTATATGTGTTATAATGTCTATTTAATATGATAGCATTGGGTTAAGTAATTATATTGATGTATGTATGGATATTTTGGTATAACATAATAATTATAGGAGTGTATAAAATATAGGATATATAGGTTATATGACTAATATATTGTGTATATGATTTATAATAAAATAATGATATATGAATGAAGAATTATAGTATGTATGTAGAAAAAATGGGCATATGTATAGAAATAATACATAGTAATAGTAAGTATGGTGTATAGTATGAGTGTATGATGGTGTGTTGTATATCTAGTAATTGCTTTATTGTAGAATATTAGAAGATTTTGGTGGTAGAATGTTTGGTTGTTTTGAGGTGACAATGTATTTACTTTGATTGATAGTATAAGCCGTGCGCTATGCATAAATAATTAGTAACGTAATGTATGGTTAGTATATGGGGATTAGATGGGATTTGTCGTCAAAGTATATATAACAGTTCTATTGATGGAGTATGTATGCAGACAAGATGTACAATAAGTTATGTGTTTACAGAAGTGTAGTATTAGTAGTGTTTGTGTGATGTTGTTGGTTATATAAATATATCTATATATATATATATCATGTTCTGATAATTATAGATAATGTAATGATAAATTGTAACTATTCTATATGATTGCTATAGTTAATGTATGTTGTTTGATATTATTAGTTATTATTGGTTGATTAATGGTTGTTACATGTATGGTATTGTCATCACTATATGTATGGCTATTATTGGTTGTTCTTGGTTGTTATGGTTTATGTATTTTGATTGATGTACTATGATCAATGTTTGTATGGTCAATTGATGCATGTATGATGTCATTGGTTGATATTGCCTGATTGATATATGGTCAAGGTATTATGAATTAATGTATTAAGGACCGATGTTTGTATGGTTAATGTATGCATGATGGTCGATATATGATTGATATTGGTTGATGTTACTTGTTGATATTGATCACTATTATTTGTGTATAATGGATTTTTAAATGTTCTTTAAAGAAGACTTATGCTTTGTGTTGAGATGAAAACTAGTATGTTTAACTACTAGTTGTTATGTCCCTTTTGGTTCTTAGTTAGATTGGAATTGTTTCATATAAGTTCACTTTTCTTGTTACATTAATATGAAAAACAATATTTAGGTGACCTTTGTAATCTTTATCTTTGTGATCTTCATTAGAAAAGTATTTTTGTGTCTTTATTGAAACGTATCATGGTAACAACTTGGTGGTATTTCGTATATCTTTGTTGAAAAATAGGTACTAACCGTATGATTGATTAATTATGATACAAGTACCTTTGTTGAAGATATACTTCATGTATCCTTATATATTCAATAATAATTGTGTAGAATGTGGTACTATTATCTTTGTTAGAAAAATATCCAAGTGGTCTTGCTGAAAATTATATATATATATATATATATATATTATTTTCAACAAGACCACTTGGATATTTTTCTAAC
>LPNX010909393.1:126089-145994 GCA_001517045.1 Pseudotsuga menziesii
GGCTTGCTTTGTATTTTTTTGAAAAAAACTGTTCTGCAAACACATTTTATTACATATTTATTTCAGATAGAGGAACTTGATGTTCATCATCATGTGGTTCATCTTTTTCCCCATCGATGAAGCCTGGGTTGTCTTCTATGCTCACACAGACCACTTCTTTTCCACAAAAAGAAAATTGTTATGAAAATTGCGCCATCTTCACTGAAGCATGATCATACTAATAAGCCTATCCATTTTTGAATCATAATGGGTTGTGAACTAAAAAGGATTCTCCTTCCTCGGTGACCTCGCCTTCGATGATCCTTGAATGAATGGCTAAAGCTTGTTTAGATAGCATATCAGCTTATGCATTGAATTCTCTATAGATGTGATTGAACACGATAGCTTCAAAGGATGGATGTAAAGAATGAATTTCTTTAAGAAAATTTTGTAGGTGAGGAGCTCTTATGTTGTTTTTTCCTAGAGCCCATTCTTTAAACATCTTGGAGTCTCCATAGATATGCAATTTTGCTATCTGTTTGTCCTTTGCTAACTTAAGAGTAGCCCATAGCACTGAGATCTCAACTTTACTGTTAGTTGCTCTGTCGAGGCCAAGCTTAAAACAAATTTTGTTTGTTTCATTTATGAAGATCACCCCTCCATCCCCTCTAATGGGGGTATCACCTTTACTGGCACCATCAAAGAAATCCCACGGAACAATCACATGGGTTGTTACAGCTCTTGTTTTTCCAATTTTGGGTGATGATCTATGTTCTTGTACTTGCTGCACCAGCAGAGATGAGGAGATATCAATGAGAATCCACATATTCTTGAAAGTTGCTCTATTCCGTGCCTCCCATATGGTGAATACAAATAACACAGGAAAAGCACTAAACTCACATACCTCTTTGTTGTTCCACCAATATTTAGTTTTCTACTCCCATGTTCCTTCCAAGTTGATCATCCTGCCTTTAAATATTTCCCTTAAAGCATTAGTCCACACTTGAACTGCATATGGACATGTACCAAAGATATGGGAAGTAAGTTCTTCTTATTTCTTGCACAAAATGCAGAACCCTGGGCCTTGAAAGCCTCTTTTCCTCAAGTTTTCCCAAGTCAACAGTCTATTGTTTATTGCAAGATAAAATGTGAGAATGGTTTTCAACAGACTATTTGAATCCCAAATTCCTTGCCACCACCATGATTTTTCTCCTTCATATTGCTCCAAAATTTCCATTTCATACCCCTTTTTGGTTGTACAGTATCCATCTATCGCATTCCTTGTCCAAATTAGTTTATCATGTGTATCTCCAACAAGGCTAATAAAATTTAAATCCACCTGGTTTATATAGTTACTCCAGAATTCAACATCATCTCCCTCCAGTTGTATCTCAGCAACACCTTTTCACCTTGTTCTGCCTACCTGGTTATGCTGCTGAATTTGGACATCCATGAGTTTGAAGCACCTTTTCTCAGTGAGCTTGTTAACAACCATTAAGGGAAGCCTACAGTCCTCCCCTACTCCTGCCCAGGGGTCTAGCTCTATCCTAACAATTCTCCCATTACCTATTTCCAAGGCTATCCAATTACCAATGAGTGGAAAATCTAGCACCATAGCTTTCCACCCAACATACCCATTTTTGAAGGACTTTTTAGGGCTTCTGGTCCAATCAATCATATTCATGTTTGGACAATATTTTGAGCAGAAAATCCTCCCCCACAAGGTATCTGAATTTTACACAAGCCTCCAAAGGGATTTGACTACTAGTGATTTGCTAAAGAGAGTTGGATTCTTACTTCTCCAGCCTCCTAATTCCTTGGGTAGAGCTAAGGAGTTCCATTTAGCCAAAGGAATTCCATTGATTTGCTTGCTTGCTGTCCACAGGAATGCGAAGCACTTTTTCCTGATTTTTGTAAAGATTCATTTGGGAATGTAGGATATAGAAGCCCAATAAACAGGAATGTTGTGAAGCACAACCTTAATTAAAATTAGTCTTCCTCCTCTGGACAAAAATCGATATGGCCATGATGAGACTCGAGATTCTATCTTTTGATAGAGCCACATCTAATCTTGAAATTCATAACTATTGGGTTTGATATAAAATCCTAGGTACTTGAAGCCTTTGGATATCAGTTTTGTAGGATAGGATGGAATCTCTTTCGTCTTTTGAGATAAATATTCTGAGAAATCATTGTGAGCCATCACCGATTTTTTTGTATTAATCATCATCCTTGTAGCCTTCTTGTATTTTTCTATCAAAATGGGATATTCCTTCAGGTTTTCCTCTTCTCCTATCCCAAATAGCAGGACATCATCCACAAACAAGGTGTGTATTACTTCCTCTGTCCTTGATACTTTGACTCCTATAATTATTCCTTCCCTCCTTACTTTCAGGATTATCCTACTCAAGGCATCAGCCGCCAGGAGAAAGCTAAAAGGAGACAGATGATAGCCCTACCTTATTCCCCTAATAGGTCTGAAAAAAACAGAAGGTGATCCATTGATCAAGACTGTAAAGGAGGTGGATTGAATATACCCCATTATCCATTCCACCATCTCCATATTCATCCCTAATTGTATAAGAATCAACCTGATGAAGGTCCAACTAACCCTGTCATAGGCTTTGGACAGGTCTAGCTTTAAGGCAAAGGCTCTATGCTTCTCTTTCTTAATGGTATGTATTGCCTCCAAAGCTAGAGATACTGCATCAATAATTTTCCTATTATACAGAAAGCCAAATTGTTCCTCTGATATTATATTTATCAAAATAGGTTTGATCCTGTGTGCAATAACCTTTTCTATTACTTTATAAATCATATTGCAACAAGATATTGGTCTAAAGTCTTCGAAAGCTTCAACCTTCTGTTTTTTAGGGATTAGGGCTATGAAAGTAGCATTCATGCTTCCTAGCACCTTCCCAGTCTTTCTAGATTCCTTGACTACTGCTAGAATTTCCTCCTTTATCTTGTCATAAAAACCAAGAAAAAATTCTAAGGTAAACCCATTAGGCCTAAGGCTCTTACCTTTTTGAAAGAAGTGTAACACCTGTTGTATCTCTTCCTCCATTATATATTTGGTAAATTATTCATTCATCTCTTCTGTGATAGCCCTTGGGAACAGGTCTAGAACCTCCAGCATCTCCGTCATTGGGCATCCTTCTGGCTCTTTGAATAGGCCTTGAAAATGTTCCACTGCTGCCTATGTTTTCTCCTCAAAAGAATTTGCCCAAGAGCCTTGGATGGTATTGATCTCATGGATTGTATTGATGATTTTCCTATGAGAAGAATATCTGTGGAAGAAATTTGTATTCTGATCTCCTTCTACTAACCACAAAGCTCTGCTCTTAAGCCTCCATTTTTTCTCTTCCTGCAATAGGAGTGCTTCTTTCCTCCCTTCCATTTTTTTTAGCTCTCCTAGTTCTCCCTCACTAAAGACTCCTTCTTCATTATTTTCGTATAACTCCTTAATATGTATTTCTATCTACCTTAATTCTTCATGTTGTCTTCTTCTAAACTTCTCATCCCATTCTTTTGATATCTTTTTATCTCTAGCCAAATTGTCCGCAAGTTGTTGCATCAAAGAGTGATTTTGTGCTTCCTACAATGGTTCCCATGCTCCTAGAATGAGGTATCAATACTCCTCCTCTTCAAGCCATTGGGGTTTGAACTTGAAAGGAGCATGAGGTTTTACCTCTAGAGTTTTGATTGTCAGTACTATAGGGCAGTGGTATGAATTGCCCCCTGTTTCCACCATAGCTTGTATAGTTAAATCACTCTTTATCAAGTTCTCTGAAACCAGGAATCTGTCCAACCATTTCAAGACGGCCTAATCTCCTCCCCTCCTGTTTCTCCATGCGGGCATTAGATTTATTGGTGCCATATCAATTAAACCCTTCTACTAAAAAATATGACTGAAAAAGGGCCCTAAAGAGTCAGATCTCACATTTTAACCCCACACTTCATTATTGGTCAGAGTTAGGTTTAAATTTCCTCCTAAGATCAGATCTGGAAATTCCATGGCTCCAAATCCTTCCAGTCTCTCCCAAAAAGTTTTTCTATCATAGAAAGGTCCATAAAATCCTTCCCTATCTCACTGTCTTTCAGCTTTGTTCCCACAATTGTTCCAAAATGATGGACTAAAATCAGATTTAAGAAAGGACTCCAAGCTGTTAGGGTTCCTCCTGAGTGACCATCTGTGTCATTGTTGGTCATTCCCCATTCCTTAACACATTATTTTACCACTTCTTCTGCCTTCTTCCCTTCTTACATTATCTCTTGCAACAATAAAACAGTAGGACTTGTGGTGTCTAAAAGCCATTTCAGGGTGACTTTCTTAGGTACCGCCCCTAACCCCCTAACGTTTAAGGGGAGTATTTTCATTTTATAGTCCCTCCTAGGGATTTTTCTCTAACATCCCTTGAAATTGTTACTTTCCTACCCTGTTTAACATCTAAAATCACTTGTATATGTGCCTTTGAAAGGAAGGTTTTCCTTCCCATCTGAGGTTTACTTACATTGTTTGGGGCCAACCCTCCTGTTGAAATACACTCTTCCCCCATACTTTTGTTGTAAGCCCTGGGTCTTAAATTGTAATATTTTTTCTCCAACTTACAAGGAGCTTCCTTTGTTATATCCTTGGGGGATAATTCAAAACTACATACAACATCACTTTCATTAAAAGTAGTAATCACAGGATTAATACTGAAATCTTTACCTTTGGATCCCATGGATGATGATCCTTTCTTACGTGATTCATTGTATTTACTAGGGCTGAGGTGTCCATCTTCTGTCCTTTCTGCGACCCTGCTAAGGTGTCTTCCTCCCTTGGTCGCTGAACCATATACTTGATCAATTACTAACTGAGAAACTTCTATTAACTTATTTATTTCATTATCACCACCTTCTGCCATTAGTCCTTCTTCTTGTTGTTGTCCGCTAGCTTTGCCAACACTTTGTGCTTCTTTCCCTAGACTTATTTTGTTCTCAGCTCTCTCTACTTTTGGCTGAATTATTTCGGTTTCGTCTATATTCCATTTTCCCTTATCAACTTATGTCTTGAATTCTTCTACTTCTACGCCACCTTTTATAATGTCTTCTTGCCCTACCTTCTCAACCTTCTTCGTCTCTATCTTATTGACCCAAACCTTTTTAACCAAAATTCCATCGAGTTTTTCATGTGGTTCTTAAGCAGGTGCCTGACCTCTCGACACCCATAACAACGGAAAGGTATTTTCCAATAGTCTAATCGCTTCCTCCACTGACTCTCGTGCATGTTTATAACTATTTATTCATACAGACCGTCCTTTAAATTGAGCTCCACCAAAATTCTTGCACAACGACGGTCCACTTTTGATTCCCAATCCTTTTCTAGTGTCACGAATTTCCCTATCTCGTTGCTTATTGCTATAATACACTCCTCCTGCTAGAACATCATGGGAAACCCTAGGAGTATAACCCAAAATTGTTTTATTTTATATGGTTCCTTTCTAGCGTCAAAGTCTATCCTCCATTTTTGTAAAATAAGTCCTGAAGGTCCCCACTGCCAATTTCTATCCAACAACTTATGTCCATCCTTTTCCTGTCACAGCTTCAACAGAAACCACCCTCTTGGTAGCACGTGGAATTCATGCTTGTATCCGAGCTCCCCCTCCCAATTTTCAATTAACCATATCTTCATTGCTTCCTGACCAGGTAATTCTCCGCAGAAACGACCCACTAAAGCTAACTTCAAGTAATCTGGAATCTGTATGAGTTCTATGTCTCTGCCTACGGTTAATTCCACATTATTCTTCCTCGACCTTACTCCTTTTGATTTGCGTGGATGTTTGCTACCGATGTTTGCACAATTAATATCTGGAGAGGTTTTGTTATTTGCAATCATGTTATTACATGCCTAGATTTATTTGCATGTGTAGAGGGACTGTGCATTTCTTCTTGCGCCTCCATATTGCTTACCTTCGTATGTGTGGACTGATAGCACCTTTCTTCAACATTTGTTTCCGCCTGCCTTTCCATACTGTGCACTTCCTCGTTCATGCAGAAAATAGAGTCCTCCCACTCATTTGGGATGTAATTGACTTCATCGATCTGCATCCTACGTTAATATTTGAACCCTTCTTTCCTCCTTGCTGTATTACTTTCAGTTTGTGCCCTCTCATCACAAGCAAGGATTAAGCAAAAATAAATAAAAAACCCTTCCGCTTCCTTCCACTCCTGCTCCCTTCAACTTCACCTCCTCGACCTTGCGTGTATATATATATATATATATATANACATATCTTAGTGATACTTCATGCATCCTTGTAGGAAACTATTTGGGTGATAAATCATGCAAAACAATCTTGGTAGTGAATCTCATGTGATTAATTGATTGGAATGCATTTCATGTAGAAACACTATGTACTTGATGCATTTAATGCGATTGATTGGAATGGCTATGCACTTGATGTCCAATCAATAAGGACAAATCCTGAAAATATTTCTATCTCCTCTTTGTTCTAGTGACATTGATTTCCCAACTCGAGGTGTCTCACGAGTGAATTAGTATTTGTCATATGAGTGCCTACGGTCGGGTGGATTATGGAACTTACAGATCCAATTTCCTTACTATGTCAAGTACTCTTATGCATGTTATTTTGATGTGGTATAGGTCTTGTTGAGTTGTAGTTCCTATAATTGATATTGTTGATCTTTCCAAGCTAGTAGTTGCAAGAAAAAATATGTTTGTACAAAGATCAATAATGTATACATTAGCATTTGTTTATACTATTAAAATGTACTTGGAACTAATATGTTGTTATATGTAGGTTATGGAATTTATTTAGTGTACCTTTGGTGTATTTCATGCATCATAGGTGAAGTAGAGTGAAATGGAATTTATTTCATGTGCCTTTGAATTATTTCATGTGATTAATTAGAAGTTATTTATTGAGGATGTATTTTATGAATCTTTTACAACAATATATATGTTTATTGCTAACCATGTGTCTGTTAGGAATGTGAAAAAGCATCCTTGTTGAAGAATAATCTATGTTTAAAGTACATTTGCTGAAGAATATGGTAGATTTGTTAACATTTATACTTATATTATATATCATATATTTCCATACCTAATGTTAATAACATGGGTTATTGGAATATGATTTTCAAGTGGATGTATCTTTGTTGAAGGTTTGAATTCCTTGTGAAGAGGATTGAATACATGTGATGGGGATTGAATATTGACCCTTTCTTCCTTGAGTCCACTCTACTAGTCTCAATTCTTGCACGGGAAGCCATGAATTAGGATGGTGATCCCATAGGCAGTGGAGACAGACAAGAAAGTAGCAGTGTGAACTATTGTGCTTTTCTCGGAAGAGAATTTTCAAGAAGGAATACTTGAAAATTGAAGGTTGTGATCTTTCTAAACGTTTCACAAAAGCATCTATGTATTATGCATCGAGGACGATGCATGGTTTAAGGAAAGGGGGATGTAATACACTCTGGATTATCCCCTGGACATATTATTATTGTTCTTATGTTGGATATAATGGCACAAGGTGTCAGGACTATGGTTTGCACATTATTATTATTATTATTATTATGTTGGACATTATTCATTAGTTAATAAAATAAAACAACCGGATCAACTGATGCCACAAAAGAGAGTATTAGGAACCATGAGGTTGTGGGCAATGGGTTGTGGGAAAAGTGTTACCTTTGTGTCAATGTCAATTTTATACACCCTTCTCATGGACTTGGTCAACCCGTTTGGTTGTCTACCCTCTTGCGTTATGTTACTCCTTGGTTCATTTATTGCGGGATTCATTATTATTTCTGTTAGAGTCTCTCTCTCACCTAGTGCACCCTCTTGAGTGGGTTCGTGTGACTATTGGTGTAGCCTCATGATGTGTAAATACTATTTGCTATTTTTGGAATATAACTTATCCCTTGTGTGTGTATCTCTCCCAATTTGAATTTCGCTTCAGGAATTTGATTTTGTTTGTGTTGGCTAGTCTCTCTTGATTCATTGTTCATGCTCTTGGCTCTTGTCTTGGTACCTATGAATTTGATTTTGCTACTCCTGGTATGAGATTTTGTTGGTTGATGCACCCTTGCTGAGCTTGTTCCCAATATGTGTTAGTTATGGATCCTGATCTTCCATATTCATAGATGTTATTGTTCAGTCATGTTTGTACCCCAATTTTATTGTACGCTCATCCCAGTAGGGGGTGCAAGGGCGAAGCCCCTGAAAGAAATTTTTGGGATGTTTGTTGGCCAACAATATATGGGCCCATGGTATTGGGTGACCCATGGTATTTTCCCATCGTAATTCCCCTATAAAAGGAAAGAATTGTAATACAATTGTGTATTGTATTATATTATTATAAAAGTGATATATGTGATTGTGTGAGAGAGGATATGAGAGAGCGAAGAGGAAGTGCAGCGAGGTTGTTGTAGGTTGTATCCCTTCATTTTGTTGGACATAATAATAATAAAGGACTGGTAATTTATGTGTGGACGTAGCCCATATTGGGTGAACCACGTTATATGTGTGTTTCTCTTGTAATGTGTTTTAATATTTTAATATTGTTTATTGTTTATTGTTATTGCTCTGCTATCCAATTTTTCTAACAAGTTTAGTTACTATGGAACCACTCGTAATTGTCCTAGAATTGCCTCTGGAGATCCTGGATTGGAATTGATGTGGAATCTACTTGCGACTGATTGGAGGTTGGACTGTAATATACCTGAATTTTTTGTCCTAGAGCCACTGTAATTTCCATGGATTGGAAGTCAAAGAGGACTTTCCATTGGGTTGTGGTTGGAATAATTTCCTGAAAACTTTGTCTTGGAATTTCCACTAGAAATCATGGATTTGGGGTGATGTGGAATCCACTTGCCAATGGATTTTTGGTTAGAATTATGTTGTATGATTGCAATTGAGTGCGCTCTTTCTTCTGGCATCATGGTTCTATATCGAGGGTGACTATTGCAAAGTAATAGTTTTTAGTTCATTGTATCTACGACTAGGTGGAACGTGGCATGATCGATTTCGGTTGCACATTTTGCAAGATAAGTGCTCTATTTCATGTATATTTTATTTATTTGGGTTCTGATCTGATTTTTATATGGTTTCACATGAAAATTTTGACAAAATTTATGAGATAAATGTGGAATACATATCTCATGAATTTTAGTTAAATTCGGCTACTAGTTTTAGAGAAAAAATAGATAGCTATTTTTTCTAATTTATAAGCAAGTTGTTCAAGTAAAAATTTATTTGGTACCTCTACTATAGATCTGATAGATTTTACCCTGTTAATTATATTATATGTATATTGAATGTACACTAGTGTTGGAATGATCAAAAGCACCTATGTACAATGTTTCTAGCTTTTATTTGAATACTAACTTACCAGTTGAGTTGTTTTATCTAGTTTTGAGACTTGGCATGAGAAGTGTTTATGAAAATGTCTGAGTGAGATATTCAATATCATATCTGATAATTACACTTGAAATGTATGAAGAAGTGGCTGGAATAATTCCTATATAATGCTTGGATTTTTTATTGAAATTCTAGTTTAATTTCCAATCGTTAGTTCCTTCGAAAGAATTGTTTATTTATGACTTTACATGAGAAGTGTTTAATGAAATTTATACATTACGTGTAAATATAATAATACAAATGATACATATTTTTTATATTTGGAATGGATTATGAATTACTCTATGAATAGTATATACATTTATCTTACTTATTTCATCAAATTCTAGTCAATTCAGAGAAGTAGATCTCACTAGTTGGTGAATTAATAAGAGGAATGTTTATGAGATGAAAGCTACAGAAATTTAATTGTAGGTGACTTATACTACGTTTCCCATGAGATAAAATAGTCATTAATTTCTTATTGTTTTGCATTTGGAAACTAGAAACAGAAACTACCTTCAATTCAGTGAAAATTGATAACTAGTTTGTAGATTTCAATATTTGTTTCTTATTTATGGAATGTATAGCCATATGATATGTTATTAACATTTTATTTTTGTTGTAGGTGGATATACTTTTCAAGTGTGATCCTTTACTTATGAATTTTTGAGTTTTGGTTCAGTCAGTTTGATTCAATTCCTTGCGATAACTGTTAACTAGTTGAATTTGAATTTGGTTAGAAGAATAATTGTTTAGGTGAAAGGATTTGACCTGAAAATATAACTTTATTTTGTTGTACGCGCATACTTAAATCATGTATAATGGATTTAGGTTCATTTTTTGGTTCATTGGCATGGTTGTGTGTTGAATTTGTGCAAGACTAGCTGCTTGTGATGAACAACTAGTTAACTAGTTCTTGTGGAACCATTTTCATAATAATATGTTTAGTTAATTGGAAAATGGTAATTAGGCCTTATTTACATGTTATTATGTGTTACTTAACCATTAGGATTGATAAATAATTATTATATGATGAACAAGTGAAACTATGTTAAGTACCGTCAATTGTGTGCTAAGTGTTGGTAAGTGTCGCAACTAGAACATTAATTACTAGTTAGCCATGATTAAGTGAAAATGGCCTTTAGTGGCGGAATTTATTTCTTATTTGTCTTGGAACATATAGGTGATGTTGTTAAAAGGTGTTAGTAATATTTCCCAGCCCTTGGATCAGTTGTTGGAATAGTTATTGAATTTATTGGTAATTAAAGGGATTTTGTCGTAATTAAATCATGAAAAGCGAAATTAAATATTTATTTGACTCATCCGCTACGCTAAAATTATCTAATTAGCCTAAGAGAGATAATTACATGTATGTAGGACCCTTTTATAGAGCTAGGGTACATTACAAGGAAAATACTTAGTAGAAATCCTGAAGAGATTCAGGACGATGGACTGTAAGTCCATAACCACACATATGATGATCGATCTGGAGCTGATTGTTTTTCAGATTTGGAGGATCTCAAAGACAGTTAAGATGTACCATATTAAAACTTGTAATAGATCTATGCTTTGCAGTAATTACATAGAAATGTACAAAAAAGAATGTGTTATGGTACCTAAAAGGTACGAGTGGGTATGGACTCGCATATGTCTTGAACAATGAAATAAAATTTTAAGGATATATGGATTCTGACTAGTGTAGTGAACGAGAAATATCACATTAGATATGTTGTTCCAGATAGAGAATATTAGAAAGCAATAAATCTTCAAAAGGTTCCTAGTCAGTTATATCCAAGATATGGTGCAAACGGAGCGTTACAACTCCAGTACATATCCACAGATGAATAGAATTTCGGATATACTTATTAAATCCTTTATCCAAATTAAAGTTGACTACTTCCAAGACAATATTGGTCTAGTACAGAAAGACTCCTCTAGTTGAAGAGGGATTATTGATGTGTCTTCATATGAAACAATAGATAAAGTATGTTGGTTGTGGAGCATGATCTTCCATATTAAGATATGTTAGTGTTTAGCCATGTTTGTACCCCAATTTTATTGTTCACTTGTCCCAATAGGGAGGTGTGGGAGGCAGCGGGGGTTTGGGGACGAAGCCCCCGAAATAATTTTTTTGGGATGTTTGTTGGCCAAGAGTTTGTGGGCCCATGGTATTTTACCATGGTAATCCCCCTATAAAAGGAAAGCATTGTAATAGGACTGTGTATCGTGGCATTGTAAAACAATATCTATGATTGTGTGAGAGAGACTGTGAGAGAGTGAAGAGGAAGTGCAGCAGGTTTGTTGCAGTTTATATCCCTTCATTTTGTTGGATGATATAATAATAAAAAACTGACAATTTTTGTGTGGATGTAGCCCATCTTGGGTGAACCACGTTATATTTGTGTCTCTCTTGTAATTTGTTTTAATATTTGCATCTTGTTTATTGTTTATTGTTATTTCTTTGTGATCCTATTTTTCTAACAATTGGTATCAAAGACAAAGGTCTATTTTAATGGTAAAATCATAGGAAAGAAGGGTTTCTGGTTCAAGTGGGAGCAATGGCAGAAGACGAAAATTTTAGGGTCGAGAAATTTAATGGCCAAAACTACAAATTATGGAAGATGCAAATGGAGGACTATATGTACCAAAAGGATCTATACCTACGGTTGGGTGGGAAACAAAACAACTAATGACTATGAAGGACGAATAATGGGAGGTTCTTGACATAAAGGAACTAGGGACAATATGGTTGTGACTGAATTCGTCGATGGATTTGAATATTTTGGAAGTAAAGAAAACAGAGGGTGTGATGAGTGCATTGGCTAAGCTCTATGAAAAAACATCGGCTTCCAACAAGGTAATTTTAGTAAAGCATTTATTTAATATGAAGATGTTAGAAGGTGGATACATTGTTAACCATTTATATGAATTTAATACGATTACTAGTCATCTAAGTTCTGTAAAAGTGAACTTGATGATGAGGTTAGGGATCTTCTAATCCCGTGCTCATCACCAAAAATCTGAAATTGTTGTAAGTAACTTTGTCCCTAGTTCAAACACTCTTAAATTTGATGATGTTGTTGGTGTTATTATTAGTGAGGAAATGTGAGTAAAAAGCTCAGGTGATACATCAGGTAATTCGTTGACCATGGAGAGCAGGGGAAGATAAAGGGAGAGAGGAAGTATCCCATGTAATTTCAACAATTCTAGAAAGGGAGGATCCAAGTCTAGACTAGGAAATATAAAGTGTTGGAACTATGGTAAGAGAGGATGTCTAAAGAAATACTGCAAAGCTACAAAGAACAAAAGATATGGCCAATAGGACACTACTCAGGAAGAAAATACTAGTGATTATTGGGTATTAGATTCAAGGGATTCATGTCATGCTACACCCGATAGGAAATTCTTTCATGATTATGTTCAAGGTGATTTTAGACATGTTTTATTAGGGGATGATGAACCATGTAAAATTGTTAGAATGGGTAAGGTATAAATTAATTTAAATAATGGAAATGAATGGATACTAAAATATGTAAGGCATGTTCCTGCTATGAAAAGAAATCTGATCTCGATAGGGTAGTTGGGAGATAGCGTTCGTTTGTCTATGTCTGAAAAAATGTGGTGGAATAGCACTAAAGGAGCACTAGTAATATAAAAATGATATAGGATAGGTATGTTGTGTTTATGTCCTCGTAATACTAATTATTCTATCTATGTAGCTTCCACAGAAACAGGTGCAACATTGTGGCATCATAGGCATAGCCACGTGAGTGAGAAGGGGATGCAGATTCTCCACTCAAGGAAATTGCTTCCTGATATGAATCAGGTATGTCTGGCATTCTGTGAGAACTATGTTTATGAAAAACAAAAAAGAGTTATATTTCTCAGTGTTGGGAAACAGAAGAAGAGTGAAAAATTAGATCTTGTGCATACAAATCTATGGGGACTGGATCAGGTACAATCTCTTGGTGAATATCATTATTATGTTACCCTTGTTGATGATGCATATAGAAAAACTTGGGTTTATTGGACTAGACAGAAATCTGATGTGTTTGTTACTTTTAATAAGTGGAAATCTTTGGTTGTAAATGAGACAGGAAAAAGGTTGAAATGTGTCAGATCTAATAATGGAGGTGAATACTACATTAAGGATTTTGATATTTATTGTTCATACCATGGGATCCGTAGAGAAAAGAAAGTCCCAGGAACATCACAAGAAAATGGTGTGTCAGAAAGGATAAATAGAATTATCATGGAGCATGCAAGGTGTATGAGATTGCATGCAGGGTTGCCTTTATTGTTTTGGGTTGATGTTATTTATTGTTGTTTATTTAAGAAACATAGGGCCTTCAAGAGCTTTGGATGGTGGAATTTCAGAAGAGGAATGGATAAGTAAAAAGGTAAACTACTCATTTCTGAGAAATTTTGGTTGTAAAGCATTTGTCCGTATTGATAAAGAAAATAGAACAAAGCTTGAGGCTAAATCCAAGAAATGTACCTTTATTGGATATGGGGTGGATGATTTTGGTTATCACTTATGGGATTATGAAAATCACAAAATAATTTTGAGTAGAAGTGTAGTATTCAATGAAAATGATATGTAAAACGATCAGTTGTGGGGAAAGAAAGAGCAAAAGGAAAACATAGAGTACACGGTGCTTGAAGAAATCAAAGAAAATGAGGTTCCAAAGGCACCATAAAATCAAGAGTGGCAATGGGAATCTCAAACTATTTCCAAAGTAAGAAGATATACCAGGTTAAGTATACCCCTTGAATGATTCTCTCCTTCACTATATTATTTATTTATGAGTGATTCTAGTGAACCAGGATGTTATGAAGAGGCAATGTAGGTAGAAACTAGAAATAAGTGGGACCAATGCATGAATGAGGAGATGGACTCGTTGGTAAGAAACTAGACTTGGGATTCAATTGAGTTTCCTGTAGGAAAAGGAGCATTGCATAATAAATGGTTTTAGAGGTTGAAGGAAGAATATGGATGGAAGAAGAAGTACAAGGCTACACTTTTTGTAAAAGGGTTTGCACAAAAGAAATGTATAGACTTTGATGAAATATTTTCTTCTATTGTTAAAATGACTTCAATTAGGACTATTTTAAGTCTACTGGTGGTAGAATATTTGCATCTTGAAAAGTTAGTTGTAAAAACAACCTTTATCCATAGGTATTTGGAAGAAGATATTTATAGGCAACATCCACAGGGGTACGAGGTCAAAGGGAAGGATAATTTGGTTAGCATGTTGAAGAAGAGATTGTATGGCCTGAAACAAGCTCCAGGGCATTGGTATTTGAAATTTGATAAGTTTATGGAAGAACAGGGTTATAGTAGATTTCATTTTGACCACTGTACGAGGGATATTTACCTTATGACTTTGGGTACTAGGGTCACCAACATACTAGGGTGTGACTTGCAGACATCTAGGGTTTATAAACATATATAAGAGAAATAGAGTAGATGGAACATGCACCTTTTTATGGACGGTTGATCCAAGATTTAACTCTCCTCCTCAGATGCTCCTTAGCCTTCTGATCTTCTATACCTGCAACAAATATTAGTATTCCTCCACGGTATCTCTTATTTTTATATAAAGAAGCATGAACATATTACAATTTCATTTAGAAATAAATAACAATATAGATCATAATTCATAACAACAAAAGCATGCACTAAGACAAATATGGAAGACATACACTCTCTATTAAAGAAGTTCAGGAAACATTACAACCCTATCTGAGAAAAGATTCTTCTATAGACCAAGAACTGAATCCTCCTTGCTCCTCTCTCCAATGGATTCCTTCATCTTAACTTTGCTCTCCAAAACTGTCTGCCCTGTCTTATACCCCTCCCGTCTCTTTATAGTTGCTGGTGAGCAGAGGATTCGAGGCCTAGGATGGTTAGGGGAGTTAGGGAAGTTACCAATCGGAACCCAACTACCCCTAAACTAATCATCTTTTTATGTTTAAATTTTTTTTAATGGAACTCGTGGGTATATATAAGGAAACTTGTGAGTGACTCGCGACTTTCCTTAAGGGAAGTTGCGATTACAAATTTTTATAGATGACTTGTGGCTTGCATATGGGATTACCTGCGAGTGACACACGATTTTATATGAAAGGACCCATGAGTGCAAGGCAAACTCATTCTTAAAAAGTGGAAAATTTGAAGGAGAAAGTGTGTATCAAGGATCACATCCATCTATAAGGTTATGGTCACTTCAATCCATAATGTCCTTTTGTGCAACGACAGGATGGAGTCGTTACACAGACGGAGAAGTGACATTTCATGGTATAACATATTCCCCCTAATGTATGAGGTCAAAGGGTAGTGATGACCGAAATACATTACAATATTTTAACTTGGAGGACTCTGAAGCAAGGTCACAGAGAAGTACCTAATCAATTAGACAAATCAAGGTTATTTACAAAATCATCACTGAGGATGCCATGTTTAATAATGTGGAACCCTAGCTCCTTTACAAGATTCATTTACATCATATAGTATGGGAAATAGGGCCACATATGTTTTACAAAGGTGTATCAAATCCATAATAGTACAATGATATATATTCCATAGCTGGAAATAATGTCACAAAGCATAGAAAAATCTTGCACAACTTAGGTTATATAGGTTGTAACTCAATATCTTCATCCAAATCCATAGAAACCAGTACGAATACTACCATGTGAATACATGAGTTGAATTCGAACATGGAAGGATGCCATCAGAGTGTCAGTTAGAGAGTTGTACTGACAACCAATGCAGATGAGTCCACCAATATGAGCAGTGGATACTAAGGTACTATCTTTGAAACTCTAGGTATTCTTCTGCAGGAGCTACTGATCAAAATCCATTTTGTGAAGAGGAAGGCATTGAATCCTTCAATAGGGCACATGAGTAACTGGTAGATTGGATAAGGGAAGGTGTACGTAAGATGATCTCAGAGATGGAAATGATAGGGATCAGAATGAACAGATAGGGGGTAAATATCCTTGAACAGTGAGAATGACATAGAGATGACAAAAGGAAGCTTTAGACTTTCAACTGGAACAACTAGACTCATCTTCCATGTAGGGGACATGAACATATTCCCCATGTATTTATGACAATTGGAGGAGTAATGACTCAAAGTGTCTGTTGAATTGAGAAGTAAAAAACTGAGACATGAGTATCGGCAGACCCAAACTAGTACTTTGTTCAAGGATGACTTGCTTCCAACAAACTTATAACCAAAGAGTGTATTTCTTCCTTTCCTTTCTCGTTAAGTTTTAACAAGTCCAATAAAGTCAACTCGAGTCTTTCTTCATTTTTTGAGCAAGCTTGAAGAAAAGAGATAATAGTGCTTGATATAACACTGATATGTGGATTTTACAAGCCCGAATTAGTGAATGCTCATCGGTGGTTTCATAATTTTCAGACTCTAAAAACTCCAAAGAAAACTCTAGGGGGGTGATTTTTCGTAAATTTAGTCTCCTAAGTCCAAAAAAGTATAAAATAATCCAAAGGAGAACTGTATTATCTTCCGAAGAACTAAGTTATACATTTTTTGTACTTAGTTGGCAAGGTCCGAAAAAGGGGTAAACTATCATGAAGCCAACGCTCCTTGAAAAGCAAGCATGTAGCCTTAGTTTAATGAGTGTGAAGGAAGGAAATATCACTTGGAAAGTTCCATTTATTTACGAGAATGAGACAAACAATAGTAAACTTGATGCTTTGTACTAAGGTTTAATGAGCATGACAATGGCATAAAGAACGCTCGGAATATTTTTCATGTTTAGGTCTGGAGCACAAAAAAGAGAAAAGTAAGCTCAAATAGGTTCCTTTTCCGTAAGTTTATTCCTTTGGGCCTGGAAAATATATCAAACTATACCTAAAGCTACTCTTCTATATTTCAATAAAAATAGAGTTTCCTTTTTCATAAATAATCCATAGGGTCTGAAAAAGGGTTAAACTTATATCGCTATGGATGATCCTTCATTTCCTTTAACGACTCTGAAAGAACAAGCAAGTCGGCTATCTAGTCATATTTAAGGAGTCAGACCAGGGATTGAAGATAACTCAATAGGGAGGGAGCCTTATAATCAAGGGTAGTTCAGTAAAATATACAAAATGAGGATAATTTTTGTGTGAAAAACAACTACGAAGGCTCCGTCAACCTTGCAAAGTGCGGTATGGGTAGCAGAATAGACAAGAAGTGTTCTAACTAGGGTAATCCATGTGAAGTAGGATCTAACCATGGAAGAACAATAATGTTTTAAGGGTAAAAAGCAGTTACAAATCACAATCCATGGATAAAAAGGATATCCTAAGGTTCATGAGGGGATAAGGTATAAGTGCAAGATGCAAAAAGGGACCAAATCCTATCCTATATGTTGAGGAAACATACTCCAAGTTCAACCATAACCTGTAACAACTAGGTAAAAATAATCCCCATTAGTTTTACTTGTATTTGTGTGAGTTTTACCTCTAGTTTTCAAACAACTTGTGTGCTCAAACTAGTGCACGAATTTATGATCTACAAGTTGCAAGTAACTCATATCTCCATCTTCTTTGATTTTATGCTTTCAAATTTTGATTTTCATGTTTTTTTTTTATGTTTTTGGCAATATTTAAGGGCACCATGCAACACTCATGGGTATCCCATTACAAAATCACGAGTTCAAGAAGTAATCATGGGTTTGTAGTTGGGAACCTGCAAGTGACATGCGTTGTCCCCACTGAACAGTCGGGAGTGTTGCAGATTAAAGGTTTTTGACGAGTCTAATGGAAAAAATATTTATTTTGCAGGCCAAAATGGTTCTAGAGTGGAGGGAAAGGGAACACGAAGACATGGATAGGTTGGCAATGGGTGATTCGATGACTATTAATGCCATCCGAAGGTGTGGGTTTTTGAAATTTTATCGTACTTATAACATGAGATCCCAATTTCGACTGCTAGAGATGTTGGTATGATTATGGGATCATGAGCTTGGCATGTTTGATATTCAAGGGGAGACATTAGAACTTACTGCAAAGGACATATACTCTTTTACTGGATATTTCATCAAGGGTCATCAGTCAACTTGGTTGGAACCGACCTTGTGGGTGATCCTTGTAGCGTTCAAGACTATGTTAACACATATTGCTTTCCTGGTACATAGAAATCGGGGACACAAATATCAATTGCATAGTTCGTTGTATTCCCTTTAAAAGTGCTTGTGAGCACTGTTGTCGGAGTGGCAGGGTCATCCACATTACATTTAGCTACACAGACCCACATGTGTATAGCATTGCAGTGTCTACAAGGTCAGGTCTTTGACTGGTGTTCAGGATTGGTCCCGATAATGAAAAAAAAATCTCAGAATGCAGGATAGGGAAGAAGAAGAAATTTGGCTATGTGAGTATCCTGGTTTATTTTTTCTTCAATAGGGTGCCTACTTGGATCCCCGCAGTGATACTTCCACCGTCCCCTCCATGTTATCCTAGACTTACACGGTGGGGGGATGTATTCCTCCGCTAGAGTGGTGGTGAGATCCATAGTGGCTATGATGATGATTTCTATGCATGGTGGAGCCGCTAGGTGCCTTCTTTGGAGCAGTTCCCATATCATGGTTTGGACTTTCTTGGAGATCCCTAGTTAGTTCTCCCTCCAGGACAAGCATGGGGACACATGGGTGAGTTTTTACTTTTTCAAATATTTAAATTTTTATGATTTTTTATTCATAAATTTTATATACATATGTATTTATTCGAGTATGAATCATATTTTGATGATATGCATAGGTTGGTCCTATTCGACCAGATGGACATCCTAGGACTTATGTATGACCCGTAGACGGAGCCAAGGATGAATCTATGTTTCGTATTGTGGAGGGAAAGATGGTCAGGCTTAACTTTGATGTACTAACATTGATAATGGAGTGGATTCCTATCGCCATGTAGGAGCATGTCGTGGGTGTACCTCCATCCTGGTTACACCTACTTTGAAAGTTGTCCAGGGCTATCCTATGTTACCGCGAGACCATGGAAGCATCTGCAGCTGATGAGGCTGAGGAGCTTCCTTTGTTTTTATGATATTGAGGATTACGATCCGATTTTGTAATTTTTTCAGTACATATTTACTGTATATATATATATATATATGTATGTATGTATGTATGTATGTATGTATGTATGTATGTATGTATGTATGTATGTATGTATATATATGTATATGTATATATATATATGTATATATATATATATATGTATATATATACATATACATATATATACATGTATATATATACATATACATATATATACATGTATATATATACATGTATATATATACACACGTATATATATATACATATATACATGTATATATATACATGTACATGTGTATATATATATACATACATATATATACATATGTATGTATATATATGTATATATACATATATATATACATATATATGTACATATATATGTATATATATACATATATATGTATATATATACATATATACATATATATATACAT
>LPNX010909393.1:146328-173915 GCA_001517045.1 Pseudotsuga menziesii
TATATATATATATATAGATACATGTATATATATATAGATATGTGTGTGTGTGTGTGTGTGTGTATATATATATATATATATATTTACATGTGCTTCTATGTAACTTTGTATCCATTTTACAAAGTGTGTGACAAATGCCAGTATAACATGTAGTTAGCAAATGCATTAGTAATAGTATTTTGATTTCTTGAAATGTGTTGATATATAATATGTTCAAAAATTATTTTAGGTAACTTAATCCTCAAAAACTGACGTAATAGGGTAGGGTGTCTCACCTGGTAGACCCCATTGAAATGAGAGACCACTAACTAAGATTCGATTCTAACTTCCAGGAAGGTGATGCCACGTGATATAGAATCCCAAAGAAACTCAATAACAACACTGTAATCAACTACATTGTTAGTTGTGGGACATAAGCAAGCACCTCCTGAATCTAGGTTGCAAATGTGACGGTTGGTTCCATCAGTGAACCCTAGGAACCAATCCAAATACATCTGAAACAGAACCATACTACATAAGAAATACTAACCATTAGTGACCATTTACAAAATTATATAATTATAATACAAGAAAAAGCATAATGCCTAAGCATAATACTTTTTCAGTTAGAGCCCGTTTCGGGTCTTGCGCATCTTATTACCATCATAATCAACTAACTTGTACACGCCCTTCTTTAGGACCTTTGACACAAGATACGAGCCTAACCACATAGTTTTGAACTTGCCTACCCCTAGGGGTTCCTTATCCTGGTTGTAGACCAAGACAAGCTCTCCTTCGGATAAGAACATAGGTCTAACATCTTTTTCATATTGGTTTATTACCCGTTTCGTATGTGCTTCATTTGCTAAAAGTGCATCTCTGCGCTGCTCATCTAGGTGCTCCAGATGCATCAAATGTTCCTCTATCTCAGAAATATCAGGAAGTACATGAATGGAAATATTTAAGGATGGTATCTCGCATTCCACCAGTGTGACTAGTTCCACCCCATGAATGAGATGGAAGGGTAAAAACCATGTGGCAGTCTTAACACTCATTTGATACGCCCAAAGCGCATGATACAATATGATGTTTCGATTTAACCTACTTGCATTAATAGTTCGCTTGAGAATGGTTTTCAAAGTTTTGTTAACTTCTTCTACTTGTCCATTCACTTGCGGGTAAAAGGAAGACGAGTGGTCTTGCATAAGACCTAGAATAGTAGTCAATTTTTTCATTATCTTGTTTTGAAAATTACTACCATGGTCAGTGACAATCTGCTTCGGAATACCAAACCTGGTGATAATTTGATTGAACACAAAGTACGTTGTCATTTCACCATCGACTTTAAAAGTAGGAATTGTCTCTTCCCACTTCATAAAGTAGTCTACAACGACAATGATATACTAGTTCCCCCCAGCAGACACTGGGTTACAAGTCATGAAATCCACCCCCCACTTAGTGAAGAGCCCTACTGTGATGCTGGGAAAAAGAGAATCAGGATGCGACCACATCTTTTTCATCAATAATTGGCATGGATGACAGTGTTACATAGCTTCTACACAATATTTGAAGATGGTAGGCCAGAAATAATCGGCACACAAGATCTTCTGGGTCGTTTTTAACCCAAATAAATGACCCCCACATGCTTTGTTGTGAGAATCATTCAAGACACACTTAGCCTCCACATGGGTAAGGCATCGGCATAAGATGGAATCTACTCCTTGTCTATATAATGCATCACCGATTATGAGGTATTTTTTTGCATTTAATATTACCTTAGATTGATATTCTTGAGAGAAGGTCACAAGACTCTTCAAAGTCTGAAGATATACTAGGATATATCCGTACCAAGGATCGGAGGTTTATATTATGAAAATGTTCTCATTAGGAAATGGCTCATCTTCTATCACTACGCTTTCATCACTTAGGAACTCTGCAATAAGCTCCGCAAATACTAGGGACTTCTTTGACTCGACGTACTAAAAATCTAGGTCAAACTCCTGGAGAATGACAATCCATTTATTAAAATTTCCCTTGATTATCTGATGGGATGATACGTACTGAAATGGATTCACGTCTGCAGCCATAATGGTTTTCCTTAGTAAAATGTAATGTCTTAACCTTTGGACGGCATAGACTATCGTCAAAGCCAGTTTCTGTACATATGAATATATCAGTTCAAGACCAGCCAAAGCATGACCAAGATAATAGATGATGTGTTCCTGGAGCTTGCCATCCTCCTGAACTAGCAATACACTAATCATAGACTTAGATGCAACCAGATACAATATGAGGTCCTTCATGTAGTCTAGAGGGTGCAAAAGAGGAGTTGTTAGCAGTGCTTTCTTCAATTCCTTGAAGGATTGTTGTGCAACTTCGTCCCATAGAAATGGGGTGTCTTGCTTGAGAAATTTCAATAATACCTTAGTGATCTTGGCATTTCACAATAACTCATCTGAGAAATTTTGACTTTCCTTGTAGACTTTGCAGTTGTTTGATGGTTCGAGGAGGAAGCATATTAATAATCGCCCCTACTTTCGATAGATCGAAACTTATACCACTGTTGGACACTTGAAGCCTAGAAGTCACCCCAATTAGACATAGAAGACTCACTTATGGGGGTTTAAGTGAATCATGTAGTGCCTGCATATTTCAAAAACTAAATGAAGATGATTCGGATGATCCTTCCTCTTTCAAGAATGGGACGAAAGACCATCTAGGTATGGTTCGACAATGTGCTTGATATCATGGAAAGCAAAGTTCATTGCACGTTGAAAGGTTTCCTTTGCATTCTTCAGGAAAAATGACATATTTTTGTAAGAAAATGTACCCCAGGGACAGATAAAGGAAATTTTGTGCTGGTCTTCGGGTTTGATATGAATCTGATTATATCCCGAAAAACCATCCATAAATGAAAAAACTTTGCTACCCACACATGCATCAATAATTTGATCAATGAACGGTGTGGGGTATTTTTCCTTAGGACATGCCTTGTCAAATCCCAGAAATCAACACAAACACATATATTCCCTTACTTATTATCGACCAGAATAGGATTGGATACCCATTCTGTAAGAGAGAGATAGGGTAAATAAAATCGACTTTCAACAGTTTTTCCACTTCATCCTTAATAGCTGCCACTTTCCATGGATTCACGGGTCTAAGATTTTGTTGAACAGATTTAATGTTAGGGTAAGTTTTGATCTCATGCTCCACAATTGCTGGGTCGATTCCTGACATCTCCTCATAATACCAAGAAAAGACATCGTGAAATTCCTTAAATAAGGTAGTATAACTGGAAATCTCTTCATGTGAACAGTTTGCTATGATATGCACATTCTCCATGACATACGGTTTGGTAGAGATATTGATCGGTATAGTGGCAAAAATGTTTGACATATTCCCCTCTTCAAACACTCCCTCCTTAGGCAAAGGGTTCACAGGCTAATTGATACCTTCAACTAGTATCACATGGAACTCAAAATTTTCTATCTTGCTCAACGCCATCTGGAAGGAAGTAGGACTTGTGATGTAAGTCTTCACAAATTTTCTTGAGTCCTATCATAGCTTCTAGAATCGATTAATCAGACGAAAAAATCATATATAAATAGTTGTATGAATACATTGAGTTATCTTCCCATGCAGGTAAGTAAGCTTCATCTGACTCTTCTAATACGGGAGGAGTCGAGATGGAATCAATAGTAGCATCAAATATAACTTGGTATGATACTTCTGCTCCTGATAAGTGCACTTGAGGCTCATCTTGTGAAGGGAAAACCTACGATTTAGTTCTATTTATAATCATACAGATGTTCTTCCCTACGCTAGTTTTTCCTAGGTATTTTATAGGAGTGCGCATATCAAAAGTGCCCATCAATGGCATGTACATCCCAACTCCTAAACTGTCGTTCATTGGGAGTGAATGATCAATCAAGGGTATGTTAGACTCTGAAGTCTCCATATGAGAGTTGGTCAAAAGTTACCAACTTTCCTTCACACGAGAACACAAGGACTCGAAAAACGGACGATGGAAGAGCGCATATCACATAGGTCCAACTCCTCCCAAAAAGTAAATTATAGTCTAGAGGTACATCAACAAGTTTGATTTCTACAAATATTGTTTTCCCTGCCATTTTTATGTCAAAGGATGGTAGGATACTTTGTGGGCAGAAAGACGTTCTGTCAAATGTAGTCAACAAAGTGTTATATGGGACCAACTCAGGGGATCCCAGAGCTTTCCAACATGAAATCGACATTACACATGTTGATGCACCTTCGTCCATCACTATTCATCCAATGGTTTTTCTGCCATGGACTACATCAATCGAAAATGCCACATGGTAAGGTAGGTGTGGTTTGACATCAGATTGATTAAACTTAGCCATCAGGCTCACAGATTCTGTACTACAGATGGCCTCCAAAAGTGCATCTCACTACGAAGGACATCTCTCCGGCACTTCTAAGGATAACATCGCACCAAGATTTTGTTCTAAGTCTTCTACAACTGAGTAGTTCGAAGTGGTGCTCGCGTTAGGGTAGTGAAATGTCTTTTTGAAAACACCCTTCGGTATTTTCGACATAGTATCATTCAATTTATCAATTGAAAGTGGGGTTGATGTTTCGGCAGTCTGTTTATATTTCTGCGGAGCGTCCATTTCATAACTATTGGCTTTGGTCTGCAGTAAGGTGTGGGATTGGACCATATTGATATATGATTGATCAGTAGAAGGAGAATTCTACATGCCCCCAGCATTCTTCGGATCACTAGAAGTTGCATTATGTGCTTGCGGGAACAGATACTTCAAGACAGAAGGTTGTTGTTGTTTCAAAAACTTCTATGCTTGATACATTAAGGGACATTGATACATCAAATGGTCTTCCTAGCAGATCTTGCAAGGAAACTTGACTTTCTTCTTTTCTTTTTTTCTCCCCCCAGCATTGTTTGTGGGTTTCGTCTTATTCTGACCTCCCTCGCCCTTATTACCCTTGATATTTTTACCATCGGGATGCTAAGTTCCCTTTTGGGTATATTGCAGAATATAAACATTCACATTTTAGGGTGAGGGGGTGGCAGCCTTAGCTACCTCTGCTGCAAATTGTTTCACTGGCAATTCATGTATCTGTTTGGCCAGTGAATTCTATATTCGGTGACTCAACTGAACCTACCATGCCATTGGCATGTGGTCAAGGATTGGGTTTAGTAAATTCCGTGTTGGACCTTGGATCCTTAGAAATAATCTCATAGAGAATCCAAGACTAGGCATATATCAAGTCCAGTTGTTGGGCCCTGAGTATGACCTCCTCCTCCGAGCTCACTCCTAAAGTTTAAATGTATTTTGAAATATACGATAATAAAGACTTCAAAAACCATTCCAACAGGAGCTTGGGAGGAATATTGGCTTTAATGATCCTCTTTCGTCTTCTCCACTCCTGAATGTGGTCAAATATGTGAGTGGCCTTATTCTTCTGAAAGGTCGTCAGAAGGTTATTACCAGCATCACACTAGATGAGAAGTTGAAATTGGTTCAGAAAAGCGGTTACTAGATCAAGAAAACTGTCATAGGTGGTAGATGGGAGTTTGATATACCATTTAGCAGCTACAATAGTCAGAGTTCAGTGAGTTGGAGGAACACCACAAATGGAACATTGTGACATGGTCACCCGGATCCTCTCCACTTTTCCCTTCAAACTTAGGAATTTCAGAAGGTAATTTAATTGAAACCGGTGGCCAACTCAGATTGTGGTGCACAGAGTCATTCATGAGTTTTGATAAGTCTGGAAAATTTAAAGTTTCCAGAAAAGGTAATCTACGCCTAGTCAGAGATTGATATTGAGTATTTTGGGGCGAGTGAGTACATGTATGGGTTTTCCCAAAAGAGAGGTTGGGGTTGCCCCCATCTATCAGCTGTGAAGAAGTAGCAATGTTTTGAAACAAATTCCACCCAAAGGCCAAAGGATTGCTGACTTGAGGTGTGTTATACGGTGTTCAACTAATTTCAGTCGAAGCTGGAGTTGTAGATACGAGAGTTGTGATTCCCCCACTGAAAAGTGGGAAGGGGGAGCCTCTAAAAGGTGTAACCGACACTTGAGTAGAAGTTTGAAAGCTGAACCTTGAAAAAGGGTTGAGTATTCCAGATGACACACTAGCATAGGTAGGTGAAGGACCTACATAAGGGGTGGATGAATGAATGTGTTCTCCATACCACAAAAAACCTTAGACAAAAGGAGTGGAACCTTTAGGACCCCTTTGAGTGATTTGAAATAATGGAGAAGAAGTAAAAGGCACGTTGGGTATCCTAGTGATAACCATGTTAAATGGACAAGCAATGTTTGAAGGTGTTGATGGATTAGCCACTCAGGAACTTGGAGACACTGGGGTTGATGTATTAAAGTTTAAGGACACCATTGGTGTGGTTGATACATTTGGACTTGGTGCACTAATTGGTAAAGAAGAGACTCCACTGGCCATCATAGCTGAAGTGGGAGTAGACATATCCCCCGTACCTTCTCCTAAACTAGACATAACAAAAATCAAAGGAACACCAATCCCAGGTGGAATTAACGGACAAACTTGCACTAAAATAGGATCTCTTACGTCAGTAAGAGGTGAATTGTATTTTTTTCCAAACTATTCAGCTTGCAAATATTCAATTTCCACTGAAAAAGGACTTGTATGAGTATAACAAATTTTAGGTTACCCTGGATGTTCACTGACACCAGTTGATTCAAAAGAACCATGTGTGTCCAATATTCTCCTTTGAGGTGGCGGTGGATGCTCCACTAATGAAAGAGAAGGAAGGTTTTGCAACCTTCGAGACCTACGAGGAGGTTGATCCTCCACAGCTAAAAATTTAAATCACACACCTAGAATTCAGACTAGATCACAAGCAGTCCATAGAGCACACCACCAAGAAATCCTTAGTATCAGAAACAAGGGCAAGTAAAAGGTATACCTTCCAAAGGAGCGTCTGGGATGATTAGGGCCCAGAACAAACCAGTGAATATCGTAGAACGATTACCTAGGGTCCCGTGACAAGTTTTCTGGGTGTAAGCATTTGAATCACCAAACCTTACTTCCAAACTTTTATATCGGGTTTCCTCACAAGTATGTCCTAGGTACAGTTGAAATAGCCTTCGACCATCACCTATAAAATAACCCTAAGTATGGATACTAAGGCTACCAAGATTACAAAAATATTATGGTGGAACAATTGTAGGTCTGACTGGTGTGCATGGTCAAGATAGCTAAGCCCAAAATTCAAGTAGCATGTGTACCTCATGGGGCCCAACGTGGTACTAAATGAACCTCGTATGCACCAAAATCCCAGTATATGCTTGAACAAAGTATTGGAGAGGTATCTCCGCAACCAAGTCCTCACACAACCTCATGCTTAACTCTTGTGTTAGAGGACCTTTCTAATTGATCTATTGCAAACTTGTATTTCTTAAAAGACAAACCACTAAGTCTGAGTTTAAATGATCTTGGATAGTTGTATATGACCTAGTCCAAGATCCTAGCCTAATTTAGTTGATGTAGTCCCTAGAAAGAAAAAAGTTTACTAGTAAATTTTAATTAATAGCGTTCCTTTTAGGGTTATTATTACTCAGGTAGTAGACTTGAAACCCATGATGTTATGACTCAACTGAAAGCAAAAGCATAAAATGATGTCAAAATTTCAAATTACAAATTCTATTCAAATTATTTTTTCCCTTTTTCAAAACAAATGAATTTTTCTTAATGAAATTTGAAAAACAAAAGAATTTTTAACTTTTCCTTTTTTGAAAATAATACAAAAATGAACATACAATGAGCCTATATAAGACTAACAATGCAACAAAATGCTTTTTTTCATTTTATCTTTTCAAAAAATAAAATCTAAATGAAAACTAATGCACCTAAGCAAGTTAGAAATATGAAGATATGTAAACGCAAGATTCACTAATCAGGTCTCACAACCAAAACCTTGAAGACTCTGCAAAGTTGGGCCAAAAACCTACGTGGGATGAAATACTTCAAGTTGGAAAACAAGGTAGATCAAAAACTTGGAAGAAGTAAAAGTCACAATAACTAAATAAAGTAATCAAACAAAGATGAGCAGACATAGGTACTGAGAGAGATCATAACACTCAACAACTAATCAAAATTAAACCAAAGGTGCCAAGCAGGAATACATAAAAGAAACCCTACACATGAATTCAACCTAACTTACTCAAAAAGTACTTATAAAAATTTAAAAAACAGAGATTTGAGACAGGAAACAGACTAGTAAAGACTCAAGACACAAACTTATAAGCAGGTGGGATACCAAAAACATTCAAAGGATACAAACCCTAGAGTTCTGTATACCCATCTATAGGAAATCGAGACTATTCTTCGACAGAACCATGAGTCACTCGCGACTATCTTCAAGGCTACCCACGAATTTACTGATAAATCATGACTACAAGTAATAGAAACCCGCAAGTGGTTCCCAAAAATTTCAATAGAAAAATAACAAGGAAAAGAATCCTAAATATCTAAAAAGACCTGGATGAAAGACAACAGTTGAAAACCACGAATAGAAACATAAAGAACAAAAACTAGACATAAAAGCTGATTGAAGAGTCCCCAACACAGACTAGACTCCCCAATGGAGTCACCAATTATGTTCTGAGGGATATCTACCTTATGAATTTGGGTATTAGGGTCACCAACATACTAGTGCATGACTTGTAGACATATAGGGTTTATATACATATATAAGAGAAATAAAGTTGATGGAACATGCACCTTTTTACTAACAATTGATTCAAGCTTTAACTCTCCTCAGATGCTCCTTAGCCTTCTGATCTTCTATACCTGCAACAAAGATTGGTATTCCTCCACGGTATCTCTTATTTTTATATAAAGAAGCATGAACATATTACAATTGCATTTATAAATAAATAACAATATAGATCATGATTCATAACAACAAAATCATGCACTAAGACAAATATGGAAGAAAGACACTCTTTATTAAATAAGTTTAGGAAACATTACACCCTGTCTAAGACAAAATTCTTTTGCAGCCCAAGAACCGAGTCCTCCTTTATCATTTCTCCCATGGATTCCTCTAGAATAACTTTTCTCTCCAAAATTGCCTCCCCTATCCTCTACCCCTCCCCTCTCTTTATAGTTTCCGGAGAGGAGAGGATTCGAGGCCTAGGATGGTTAGGGGAGTTAGGCAAGTTTCCAATACGAACTTAGCTTCCCCTAAACTAATCATATTTCTATTTTTAAAATTATTTTAATGGAACTCACAAGTATATATAAGGAAACTTGTGAGTGACTCACGACTTTCCTTAAGGGAAGTTGTGATTACAACTTTTAATAGATGACTCACAGATTGCATATGGGCTTACTTGCGAGTGACATGTGGGTTTCTATGAAAGGATCCGTGAGTGCAAGGAAAAATAATTCTTAAAAAGTGGCAAAAATGAAGGAGAAAGCATGTATCAAGGATCACATCCATCTATAAGGTTATGGTCACTTCAATCCATATTGTCCTTTTGTGCAACGACGGGATGGAGTCATTACTCGGACGAAGAAGTGGAATTACATGGTATGACACCTGTAGTAAAAAGAGAATTATAGAATAAATGGGTTTAGATGTTGAAGGAAGAAGATGGAGGCAAGAATTAGTACAAGGATAGATTTGTTGTAAAATGGTTTGCACAAAAGAAAGGTATAGACTTTGATGAAAAATGTTCTCCTGTTGTTAAAATGACTTCAATTAGGACTATTTTAATTCTAGTGGTGGTAGAAGACTTGCATCTTGAATAGTTAGATGTAAAAACAACCTTTCTTCATAGGGATTTGGAGGAAGAGATTTATATGTAGCAGCCACATGGGTATGAGGTCAAAGGGAAGGATAATTTGGTTTGCAGGTTGAAGAAGATATTGTATGGCCTGAAACAAGCTCCAAGGCAGTGGTATTTGAAATTTGATAAGGTTATGGTAGAATAGGGTTATAGTAGATGTCATTCTAACCACTGTGTTTATTTCAAGAGGCTAAATAATGGGAGATATATTATCTTTTTTATTGTATGTGGATGGCATGTTTGTTGTAGGGTCTAACATGCAGGATATAAATGTGCTCAAAATGAAACTAGCTAAATCATTTGTGAACAAGGATTTGGGTGCCGCAAAGAAAATCCTTGGTATGATAATAACAAGAGATGGGAAAAATCACAAATTGAAATTTTCTCAAGGTGAGTACATAGGAAAGGTGTTGGAGAGGTTTAGAATACATAATGCAAAACTATTTAGTACACCTTTGGAAAACCATTTCAAACTAAGTAAGGAGGTGTGTCCCAAGACATAGGAAGAGATAAAAAACACGTCCAAGGTTCCCTATTCATTAGTAGTTGGAAACTTGATGTATGCCATGGTGTACACAAGACCAGATATTGCACATGCAGTGGGATTTGTGGGTAGGTATATGAAAAATACAAGTAAAGAGAATTGGAAGGAAGAAAAATGGATTCTTAGGTATTTGAGAGGTACCACTTCTCATGCATTATGTTTTGGAGGTTTAGACATTGTTCTGCAGGGATATGTTGATGCAAATATAGCTGGTGATAAAGAAAAGAAGAGGAGAACCACGGGGTATGTTTTTACTGTAGGTGGAACAATAGTAAGTTGGATTTGAAAACTATAAAAGGTTGTTGCACTTTCAACAACGGAAGCAGAGTATGTTACTACTACAAAGGCTGGTATAGAGATTATTTGGTTGTAGATTTTCATGGAGGAATTAGGTAAGAAGTAGGAGAATATAAGGTTGTACAATGACAACCAGAATGCCATTATTCTTGCAAATAACTCAAATTTTCATTCAAATACTAAACATATATAGCTCAAGTACCATTTCATAAGGTCTATTCTGGAAGATGGGATTTTAAAGTTGGAAAATATACATACTAACTAGAATCCAATAGACATGTTGACAAAGGTAGTAACCAGAGAGAAACTAAGTTCCTTCTTGGTTTTTTTTGGCCTTCAAGCATGAAGGTGAAGATGAGAAATTTTCCAAGTCCAAGGTTTAGAGCATAGTCCAACAAGTGCATCAATGGTGGAGTTGTTGTGATCAGTCTCCAAGTGGGAGATTGTTGCTTGTGGAGCCTGATCTTATAGATTTAGATATGTTATTCTCCAGCCGTGTTTGTACCTCATTTTTACTATACACTCGTCCCAATAGGGGGGTGTGGGGGGAAATCATCCCCCAGTGGGGATATGGGGGACAACGCCCTGGAAAGAATTTTTTGGGATGTTTGTTGGCCAACAGTTTGCGGGCCCATGGTATTGGGTGACCCATGGTAATTTCCCTATAGAAGGAAAGCAATGTAATACGGTTTTGTATTGTATTGTAGCATTGTAAAACAATCTATGTGATTGTGTGAGAGATATTGTGAGAGAGTGAAGAGGAAGTGCAACTGGGTCGCTGCAGGTTGTATCCCTTCATTTTTTTGGATGATATAATAATAAAGGACTGGCAATTTTTATGTGGACATATCCCATCTTGGGAGAACCACGTTATATGTGTGTATATCTTGTAATGTGTTTTAATATTTGCATCTTGTTTATTGTTTATTTGTATTTCTTCGTGATCCTGTTTTTCTAACAAAGTCCCCACCAGTTAGTTATGTGAGATATGGCTTAGGAGTACTCCCCACTAGTAATCCATGTAGTGATACATGATTCTAACACCATTTAAGCCATACAGTATTATATGGCTTGGATGTTATGTAGTGGGACATGGCTTAGTTAAGATATGCAGTATATAAATCCACTCAGTTGCACATAGCTCAAATAAGCTACGTAGTGGCACATGGCTCAGTTAAGCCATACAACAAATAAGCCATTGAGTTGCACATAGCTCATGTATGTCATTGTACATGACTCAGAAAACCAAGGGATGTAGTATCTCTTGTGGACTAAATACACATGAGGAGAGACATAGTCAAGGTCTCTAAGACCATATGAGAGTATCGAATACTCGAGAAGAGTTGTAGTATGGACTATCGAGGAGAACGTTAAACCTCTTGGAGAGGTCAGACAGCCATATAGTTGGCTAAGTGGGGTACTATGGTATAATAAAAGAAAAATGAAACCACTTTGAAAGTGGTTAGGCCTTAGAGAACATCACAGAGAATTGCAATCTCATGGAGAATTTCTCCAAACAGTAGAAGATTCTAGAAGTCAACAAATGTTAAGTATTGACAAAAGGAAAAATGATATTTTTACTTCTACAAATATACTACACATTAAATGTTTTGTAAAATTTTGTATATGATGGATTTGAAATCCATGGTTTCCAGTTTAGGGAAACTATTATGTGTTGTACTATCTAGCTATTGTTTTTAAGCCTGATATTAGCTATGTATGTTACAACTAGTACTACAAAAACAAAAGTGTATTGCAAATAGTATTGATAAAACACATTGAGATGAAGTTTCACTTCATCGGAGACATGGTCCAGTAAGGTAAGACTTCAGTACATTGCTACTTAAGAGTATATTTCAATCCTATGAAGAAGTGTTAACAAAGCCTCTATTTGTGACAAAGTATAGGTACTTTCGAGACAAGCTTGGTATGGCATTGAATTCCTCCCTCATTTAGAGGGAGTGTTAAATGTACAAGATCAAGAGTCATTCTCTATACTTGTGAGTTTATCAAGTCATACTTGTGAGTATATCAAGTCCTATTCCTCATGTGTTGAGGAGGTGATGTTGTAAAGGCTTGGTGGACAAGGATCAATACTTGTGTGTATATCAAGTCATGATTCTCATATGGTACCTATGAGGTGGACCTCTAGTTATAGAGGTGGAATTTTGAGTATATCAAGTCAGACTTGTGAGAATATCAAGTTGAACTTGTGAGTATATCAAGTTATGATTCTCATGAAACCCCCTAGTTATAGTGGGTGTCCTTAGGATGTGCCTCTAGTTCTAGAGGTTAAATGATTTGCATGTTGAAGCATAAATGTTATGTGATATATTACTAACCATGGTCATTAGAGATGGATAAAGCTATTAAGTCTCCTCTAGAGTGAATTCCTTTAGCATATAACTATATGGTCAAAGAGCTATATAATGTGATCATAGCATGCGATAATTATTCTGATTATAATGTGACATGATCGATAAATAAAATTAACACATATATACCTGCAGTAAAGATAAAAGATAGAGAGATAAGCATATAGAAAGAGAGAATTCAAATTGCACATGAGATGACTTCAGTTGACTAGAGATGAACTTAAATTAGTAAGCTTCAATGAATGTAACAATGTATGCCTCAGATAAATATTGTTAAGTTTCAGTTAAAGCAAAAATGGATGCATTCATTAATTAAATAAGATCTCATAATGGCCACTTTAGTAAATCAATCAGCATAATTTCAGTTATTAATAGTTAACTAAGTGTCAATAAAGATGGACTAGTTAACTAAAGTGTTTTGTATTGATTACAATTTAGTTAAAATAAAAGATGATAGTTAAAATAAAATATAACACTTCAATTATAAAGTGTTCGCATGATGACACTTGAGTTATTGCATGATGACACTTAACTTAACAAGTTAACTAAGTGGTCATACATTCAGTTAGATGGCGAGTTCATTCTGGAGTCAGTTAAGCCTATGTTTATGTCAAACATGAAAGGAAAGACACATATGATATGTATGATGAACATTCCAATGTACAATAATTATTATTCATAAAGGAAATTCATAGTTATAGTGAAAGCAGTGCACAATTATCATGCATCCATTCACTATTGTATGCATGGCAATGATTACATAAGAAATTACCAGCCCTGAAATGCATCCTAAATAAGAAATGGATAAAAATGTATTAAGATTTACTTAGAATCGCTAATCACATAATTAGTCAAAGGCCTATTTCACCGATTTTGTTTTCCAGTTGCACATGAACCAATGTAGAGTTTGTCACCTGGTTCAATGTTGAGTTAACTGAAAATTTTCAAGTATTTGAAAGCAGCTAATAATGGAAAACTCCCTCCAATTTTCGTATTTTCTGATTTCGCATAGATGATTCCCACGGAGTACCTCTAGTTGAGAGGGAAATTCATTATCTACATGTTTACTGAATCTATCCTAGATGAATGAATTCAATGAACCTGACAACAACCAGGTGTATGATCAAATCAAATCAACAGGTAAGAATAATATTCACTTTTTTGTGCCCTAGGTTATATACTTTCATAAACATATTTTGTTTCAGACCTGATTCTAACAAAGGAACTTTTTTTCTTGTGTAAATAATAGAGAGTGAAGCCTTGTATCAACTAATAGTGCACAAAATTACATAGAGGAAACCAACACTTTTGATGTTCAAAGGTGAATTGAAATACCAGGCAGGATGCCTGATATTTTCTGTAGAATTTCTTTACGGCATGTTTGGAGCACAGTAAAACCGTCGTTTGGTATGGTAAAATTACAGGCCTCTAATAAGACCTGTTAAATTTATTTTCTAATTTTTGTTTATAAGCAGGCTGTAAAGTTATATATTAGATATTATATATGTATATGTAGAGCAATCAATTTTTTCCTTAACTTTTTTATGAAGAAATCTGTTTGGACCATCTGGATAAAAATCTAAAACCTTGGTTGGAAGGAGAAAAGAAATCGAAGGTACTTGCCAAAGGTTAGTATTTATGTTGTATTTACATTTTTTTTACAAAAAAGGATAGCATTTTTACATTATCACATCATGAACAACACATGAATCTATGCAGAAAAGGCTAGCTTCGGCTCTGTGATTTTATTAAAAATAGGTCTTAAATTACATAACTCGTTTCTCATGGGTTCCAACCCTTTTTCATTGCATTCACTAGTTCTTATACAATTGCTCAATGAGCTGAAACAAAACAAACTGCTAAAAATAGGAATAACTGCCTTTTACATGTGTCATTCAACACTTATTGACTACATAATCGCCTTCCCAAGCCTTTCTCTCTTGTTTTCTATTCTGAGCTAGACTTTCCATATTTTTGTCTAGTTTTTCAATCCAACTAGCTCCATTTCTTTCAGACTAACTTGTGAGATAGCCAGAAAAATGGTTTGTTCATCGAACTCATTAGAAGGAGGAATAATTTAATCCGACTAGCTCCATTTATTTCAGACTAACTTATGAGATATCCCGAACAATGGTTTGTTCACCAGACTCATTAGAAGGGGGAATAATTCTACTTTCAAGTTCTTTCTCTTTGTCTTGCAACTCCTTCTCTTTCTCTTGCAGCTTCTTTTCTAATTCATCATATTTAGCTTTGAGATTCTTCTGACTCTCAACTACAAGAGACATATCTCTTTGTCAATATTGTTCTTTTTCTATAAATTTCAGTAATTTGGCTTTACAATCTGTTAGCTCACAACTTTACATTCTGTAAATTTTAGTAGTTTGTATTTACATTTATTAACTACTAACAACTTCTAGGAAATAAACCTAATGCCTAATAACTATTCTTCATCATATTGTCTCCATGACCTTCCATGTCTCCAGGCGTGTAACGTGTACTTCGTCCTTCCAAAATTTTCTACTGTTTTCCATTGGTTTGCAGATGGAAGCTCCAACGTGGACATCTCCTTTTCCAACACATGCAATTCTATATGGTTCTTGTAGGAATAATTCTGTAAATGAGCACATGCTTCTTTGAAAGAAAAAAAATATCTTAAACTCGTCATCCATCTTGTCAACAATTGTCTTGCCAGACAATGATTGGTTCATATCAACAAATTTAGTGTGAACATGCACTGAATCAACTTATCATGGTATTATTTCTAAGTCAACATTGTTCCTTTTTCTTCCTAAAAGAATGGGAGTCCTTTCTTAAATAAGGAATGAAACTTATCTCTGAAGAGCTTTAGTTGATGTGCCATAATATCAATTTCCCCCTGGACTGTGTCTAAATGATGATAATTGTTTGATACCTTCCTCGCCCAGATTATAATTGATATTCTATCCTTGATATTTGCATTTTTCAAATCATCCTCCATAAATCCATTCAAAAAGTTTATGACATTATTGGCATATTCAATTGGTTCCTTATTTAGTTTCTCTCTGGATGCTGTCATAATTTGCCTGGATGATTGAATAACAACTTCTTTATCCAACACATAGTCAAGGTAGGGTATGAATTTTCTTGCTTCCTCTATGATGGCATCCCAAATGATATGTTTTCCCCCATATACTGGTAATTGACATGTTACCTACTTTATGATTTTATCACTTTTATTTTGTAGTTCCTGCCATTTGGCTTCCCAAGCTTGGCTTTTAGATTCCCAAGTTTTTCTCTCTTGTTCCCTTTGCAATGCCAAGTTTTCCAGGTTTTTATTTTGATTTTTCAATACAATTAGATGTAATTCTTTAAGGATAACTTGTGACATATACTAGACAATATTTTGTTCATTGGATTCACCTGTAGAAGGGATAATTCTGCATTCTAGTTCTTTTTCCTTCTCTTGTAACGGCTTTTCTTTCTCCTGCAGTTTCTTTTCCATTTCATCATATTTTATTTTGAGAGTATTCTCACTCTCGACTATCAAAGTCATGTATTTTTTCCACTATTTTTATTTTTCAGAAAACTTGAGTAACTTATCTTTACAATTAGTCAATTCATTACTTAAGCCCTCTTTTTACTTTTCAAGTTCAAGTAATTCAGATTCATGTATCAACTATGTAGCAGGTATCTTCAATTTATTTTTCAATAGCTGGATAGCATTCTCCTTTTCTTTTAATATTTTTTGTATCACTACTCCTTTATCTGCTTGACTCTGAGCATCCAGCAGATCTGTCTACAACTTCTTTATTTGTTCCTGGTGGGATTTATTCTCCACCTTATGTTGTCTCAATTGATTTTCAATTGTTCTTTTACTGGTCTGCAACTTTGACAATTTCAAGGTAGCTTTCAACATATTAGTGAAAAGGATATCCCCTATTTTCTTGTGTAGATGTATCATGTCAGGGATAGGTATGTTCTCCAAATCCATTTTCATTTCAGCAACCCTGTTCTTGGTCGCCAAGGAAAAATTCAAAGTATTATGGGAGTAATTTCTAATAGATATAAGGGATACATCTTGATTAGAGATTTTCCTTACTTCCAAATACAACTTCAATGTTTCCTCTGAAGTTGTATCTTTATAGTCTCTCTGTATTTCTCCAGCAACTCTATTTTATCTTTAAATTGAGATGTGGAATCAACAGTTGTATCAGCAAATGCATATTCCCTCACCTCAAAAGCGGGCCCTGTCACCGTCATATTTTTCTTACCTCTGTCTTCTTCTAAAGTTTGGACAATTTGTCCTTCTGCTTCAATTCTTGGCTTCTTCGGAGTCTTAGCAATATCCTCCTCCTCAGTATCAATGGCATCAATCTCTCTTATTCATCTTTTTTGAGTAACTTGCTAAAGGTGTGATCTTTTCAGCCACTAAGACCAAATTGGAAGTGCCAGGCTACAGTGAAGTAATTTATTTTCAGAAGAAGTTGAACCCTCCTGCATATTAGTATCATTTTGAGTTTCATGAGGATAATCAGACCAATTTGTAGCCTCTGCTATTCCTGCAACCTCATCATGCACAAAAGGTTTTCTTTTCAAATCCTATCTTCTGTTTGAAATAACATGATGGGGGTCATAATTAATGGCAGCTTCTGTCAAAAACCCCACCTCCTTCAACAAACTATCAATCATTGGAAGAGTAGCTTTATTTTTTATGGTGAAAGGTCCTACATCCCATGGATATCTGATCTCAGTGGAATTCTTGAAATTTAGAAAGTGTGTATTGTCCACTATCAACTTTTGTCTAATCAACTCCATTGAAAACACTGTAGGAGTAAAGAAAGAAGGCAATAAATAAGGCTGATGAAAAGCCATACAACCTAATCATTGTCCCTTGCTCAAATAAAAACCAATCACCAATCCTTTTCTCTGTAGAAAGCTGTAATATATTCTTCATTTATGGCAGTACTCTGGGAAGCTTCTTTTGGAAAATGGAATTGTACACTTCAGACATGAGGAAATTCATAAATTTAGTATAATCCTCGTTCATTTCCTTAGTGAGTACCATCTATCACAGCTGCAAATTCTCCTCATTGAATGATAAAAACATTTTGAGCAAATAGGACTAAAATCTGAAAGTCCTGGTCTTTTCAAAATCCATTAACTGAGAATGAATGTTCTCAGCCAAGTATTCATCAAATTTAAGGCATGAATTTTGTATTAACTAACTAGACTTTGCAAACTCAGCTAGACAAGTACTCAATACAAAAAATAGATTCATAAGGGGTTTACTGATATGCGTTTCTGTGTCTAACCCTAGGAACTCACTCATCAACGTTACAATGCACTAGGTTTCTTCATTAAAATTGCTTGCATCCACAAGGAATCACAGGTTTTCTAGCTGGACATCTGGTTTGAAACAACTCTTGAAGAATTCTTGTTTCTTCTCTATTGCAGACTTAAGCAAAATGGTGTCAAAAAACTTCTGCATCTTTATCCTCAAACAGTTCTTCAATTTTCTAGTATTCTAAACTCTGAGCTTCTACATTCTCAACCTGGGCCATTGTTATAATCTCCAATGGGAACAAAATGCCTACCTGGTGTATTGACAAGTAGCCAAAGGACGATGTGTGAGTTGGATTCTTCCACACAATTCTTCACTTTCATTTTCCAATGCAAGAGAATAAACAAATGCCCTAATTCCACATGCATGGTACTTTTATATTTCTTTATATCCATATCAGTCATGCACCTTCTATAGTAGAAACATTTCTCAACCCTTCATCCTACATTATTTATTTTGTACTGTCGATCCTCTTTCCAACCTAATCCTCTATTTCTGTCCATTGCAACGCTACCCCCTTATCTTTCCTCCAAATCACAATTTCAAATTGAATTTCATCCATTGAACGGGATATGGATATTTTTAAGCCATTGATCTTCATCTATTTTAACCTATATCACAAATTTCCTTTTATGCTCAGAGTGAGCATGTTCCCACTGCGAAATGATTTTGGACCATGGATCCTTCCCAGATCTAATCTACAATGTTCATTTTCTATACCTTTTATCTCTATTTTCGCAGGTCTGCCAATTTCCTTTTTCCTTGCACCTTTACCCTGTAAAATTGTTACCAACCGTAGATCTTAATCTACCATGCATTTCATTCGTTCAATGGTGCAGGTCCTACCCAATTTCACAATCCTCCAACATGATTTATCCCTTACTTGTTCTCATTGTGAAATCATCTTGGACCATGGATCAAGAATCCGTCCAGATCTCCACCATTCAAATGTGAAGGGCCTACCAGATTTTGAAGCCCCAAAAAATTTACTTACTCTTGCATGTTTCGGTTGTGAAATGAATGCATGTTGTTAATATATCTACGCCCAAGATCACATCCCTTAAAAGATGCGGGTCCTACGGGATTTCGCAGATTGAAAAATCTACTTATCTCGTGCTAGTTGTCATTGTGAAATGAATCTCCACTACAGATATTCATCAATGAATAATCTTGACCATCAGAATATGTCGAGCCTACCGGATTTTGCAAAGGTGAAAAGTTCATTTCCTCGCACATGTTTCCATTGCAAAATTCCTTTCAACCGTATATCTTCAACCTCATTTGATCTCAGCCATTGAAATATGCAGTGCTTATAGGATTTTGCAATGGTGGAAATTCAATATGATCGTGCACGTTTGGATTGTGAAATCCACTCCCGTCGTTGATCTCAAAGACCATCAGATCTCAGACGTTGAAAATTGGGAAATCTACAAGATTTCGCAAATATGGAAATTTTATTTCTCCTCGCATGTTCACCCAGTGAAATATTTGTGCATCATTGATCTGCTTCCACCTCTCCATATGACAGTTGATTTTTCCTGCAAGTAAACATCCTTCCACAAATCATCAAGATTCCTTTAGGCCGAGCTTCATGAAATCCTCTGCGACCTTTGATCTTTTAAGATATTCATCCAGGCCCTCCATTCCTGTTACCATATAACCTTAAGAGGGTCCTCTTATTCAGAAACATTTGTAAGGTTAATACTTAGGATTTCAGCTATTTTGCATTTCAAACCGATGAACAAACCCCTTAGAACATCTATAGACCCCATCAACCTCTTTCAAGTTCATATGATATGAAAAAAATTCAAACCTTATTCTTCCTTTCACTGGCCTAACCCCCTTCCAACTAATTAGCCCAAAATAGTGCTAACACCATTCCGCCAACCATAAAAAATATTTCAAACAAGCATCTTATCTCTATGGAATTATTTACAACCGTCGATATTCATTGTTGTAGATCTACACCCTTCATTTTTGCAAAAATATAACACTGGAGCGGATTATTCACAAGAAATTTATTTCCAAGGTTGGATCTTAGGATTTTTCAAATATTTTTCATTTCAGACCAAGGAATAGACCCTTCAAAAACTTCAAAACCTACTCTGCACTCCTCTAGGTCATATGATATAAAAAATTTCAACCTTACCCATCATTTTCACTGGCCAAACCCCTTCCAACCTCTTAGCCCAAAAATGGTGCTAACACCTATTAAATTGATTTTCTAATTTTTTTTGTGCAATTTTTGTTTATAATTAGGCTATAAAGTTATATATTAGATAATGTATATGTATATGCAGAGTAATAAATTTTTTCCTTAATTTTTTTATACAGAAATCTGTTTGGACCATCTGGACACAAATCTAAAACCTTGGTTGGAAGGAGAAAAGAAATCGAAGGTTCTTACCAAAGGTTAGTATTTATGTTGTATTTACATTATGCTTACATAAATACTATGTTTTTTCACTCTTGCTTTCCGTTTAAGAGATCTAATGTGTAATATTTGTAGGCCATTTGGGTTTCCTTACATGTTTGCAGATTTATAAATTTTAACATATTCAACACATACCTTGATCCATTTCCATGTAAAGAGAATAAGTCATTGCCGCCAAAGGTTGTGGAAGAAGCTTTTAGAATACTTGTTGAAGAGGATGCTGAACGAGAAAATAGACGACAAATGAAGCAACAATTGTCTACACAACAATGAAAGTCACAACAATTATATAGAATTGCAAAAAATGATTGTTGGAGTGAGGATGGTGATGATCAGATCCAACCTAATCATAGGGATATACCTTATCAACTCTGAGGTCGTTCAACTCTATTGTCTGTTAAGGGAAAGGAACCAAATTTTGATACAATTTCTCTTCTTAAAGGAGATAATGGTTCAGAATAAATCATTATCTGCAAAGTTATAGATGAGTCGCATTCAGGAAACCTAGAGTTGACATACTTGGATCCTTGTGGAGATGATCCAATTCTTTACACTGTTGGTACCAATGACACATGGACACATTCAATGGATGATTTTATGCATGTTCAAATGGTGCATGTAGATGAAATTGGAAATATTATGCTACACCTTCCTTCACTTTGTGAAATAAAATCACAACTGTCTTCAAGTGGGTTAGATGGAAATCATAAAAAACATTCTAATGCAATCATCAAGTGAGGGTTTTATATGGGATCTTCTTCATATGTGACTCCCTTATTGACTCAAAATGGTCGTTTTGTGAAGATTGGTAGAAAGAAATTCATTCAAATGGATGGGTTATTGGTGCGCATCACAAATCCATTTGATTTTACCATAAAGGTGGGAATGTATGTCTATATTTATTATGACAAATTGCCTGTATTTTCTGAAGATGAGCCATTGAAAACTCCATATCCTGTAGAAGTGTTGGATTGTTTAGTATATGTTTCCACTAGTGGAACATTTTGTTGGGTAAGAATATTTGAAAATCATGTAGATGTTTTTGGTAGAGGCCACTATGTTCCCGAAGGTGTGAATTTACATCCACATGAGCTGTTCTATACAAAACAAGGTATGTTGATACCAACTAAAATCATAGATGGTGAGTATACATATGTATATTTTAATATTTGTTTTTCAACTCATAAATGGAACATTTATTTATAGTATCTAATGTTATATTTTGTTGTGTTATAGGCATTGTTGATGTTTTCTTTACTGTGAGCTCTATTAAAAGGTGGGGCATGAGCACTTGAAAAGGGGAATATTCTTTTGTCTCTTTGTTGTTACGAATGATGATAAGCACGCCACTTTTCAACTTCTCACAACAAAAGGTGACAGTGAAGTTGTGACTGCTAGATTAGCTTCCTCTACAGAATATGGAACACAAAATGCATTTCCATCATATCTTGGAGTATTGCAGCCCAATCGAGTGCATCGTCACAATATTCATCTTCTTTCCTACAAATTTTTCAATCACATAAGGCCTTGGAACATTATACGTAGTGAATCTTATGTGGGAATTCCTTATTCAGATGAAAGTTTCATGGTTACTTTTGAACTAATTGAAATGCATTTTGTACCTCCTAGGATTTTAAAGAAGAATAATTCGCTAGAGTTCATCATAGAAGGCTATGAGAATCTTAAGGAGGTTGTTTTCTATACATGGCCAACGTTTCCTGGTAGATATCAGCCAAGTTCAGGCTCAAGTGATCAGACTCAACCTGTTGGTAAATGGAGAGTGGGACCAAAATTTAGATTTTGATATTTGTATAACAGCCTGCAGCCTCGTGTACAAGTACACTTTTCATGGGATTCACACCATTGGGACCATGTCCATCGTTGTTATGGATTAGGGATGAGGACTGGTGTACCCCATTTGGAGTTGTAAATATTTTACATTTCATTAATAAATTTTTATATTGTTTGGTGTAATCTATATGGTGAATTCTACTATTTAATACATATGAATTATGTATTTTTTGCATTCAACTATGTCTAGTATATTATTGTTCTGTTATAATTGGTTTTTCTTTTCGAATAAAATTTTCATTATATATGAAATTTGAAAGTTTGAAATGATAATATACATTTCCTAGCATGTGGGTTATTGTGAAGATGCTTCTATATTGTCTTCAAACTATATGAAAACCCTTTTATTATAGCCTTCTAGAATCATCAAAACATGCCCCATGAGGATCTGCACTTACAGGAAATAGAATATAACTTTCCAGAAACAAAAACCTTACAACAGTAAGATTTTCTAAAAAGGAGGAGTTGTAACAGGAATTTGCTAAAATAGAGTAGTTGTAGCAAGAATTTTTTTTAAAGTTATGTAATAGCTTTAACAGTATGAGGAATATCTTTAAGTTGCATATTTCATTAAAAACCCCAATGATATTCAAGCTTTCTCTAGAAGGTGTGTTTCTTCATTCTTCACCTCCTCTTATTGTAAATACTCAATAACACCTTGAGATTCATGTTGTTCAACAACAATTATTTCCTCGAGTTCATTGGAATAGTTTGTGGCCAACTAGATGGAGTGTTAAAAATGTACCTCTATCTGTTTAGCATGAAATTATGTCACTTTGATCGTTCAACAAAGACTCCCACCAAACATAACCAACAACATCAAAGTATTCAACTGTATAATTAACATAATTTATTTACTTGTCTCTTTGGAAAAACTAAGACCATGGTTGAGTATAAAAAACAATAGCCTACAAGAACCCCATGCGTTGCAGGCATTTTATTCAACACACAATTTGTGGCGAGCATCCTCTTAAGGCTACTTGGACCAATTTTCCTATACTTGGCCAATTTCCTGACTTTCACTAATTTGCCATATTTCTCCAGAATGATGTCATAATGCAACAATGATTCCAACATCATGCCACATCATCATATATTCCATTCCATGCCATGCCATGTGGGAATCATCCTTAGTACAGGCATCAACCTTAATGCAGGCATCACCATAAGAAAATAACATTTTCTTCTATTTTGGCAGGTTTATATTTTCCGTATCTCGTCACCATAAGAAAAAACAAGAGCATGGCCAGATAGCCATTTCAACAATGAACATGAACATATCATCAAATGAATTCTATCATCAAAGGAACACCCCCTTGCGGGCATTTCCAAATGGTCTCTCAAACTCTTTTTCTAACACTTAACCATTTCTCTTCAAACCCTAGGTCATCAAGGTGATTTCATTTTTCCTTCAAATTTGGCAAGTGAGATACACAATGGGCAGAGGCCAACAAGGTGAATCCACCAAGACCGCTTTCATCTTCTATAGCTTTTTTCTCTCTCCTCGGCAGGCAATTTTCTGGAGTAGTGCAAATATGGCTGAGAGGCAATTTTGGCAGATTGATATCTTCTTCCTCAAAGACTTTTTGGTCAGGCTAATGATATGGTTGGATGCACCATACAACACTCTAGAGATCCACACTCTCAGAATATTTTTCTCATCATCCTATGAGCCATGGTGGGAATTTCCCTAAGGCCACTTAGGCATATTTTACCAATAATTCCATACTTTGACAATTTTTTATCTTCTCCTAGGCTTAGTCTAATTTCCCTACCCCACAGTTTTGTAGGTCCATAAATTGTTCTTCAGGGTCTCTTTGGACAAAATTAGACCATGGTTAAGTAGAAAAAATAGAAGCCTACAAAATCCCCACGTGGTAATATCATTTTCTTCAACACACAATTTATGGTGGGCATCCTCTTCGGGATACTTGGACCAATTTTCCCATAATTGGCCAATTTCCTGATTTTCACTAATTTGCCATAATTCTCTAGAATTATGTCATAATGCAACAATGATTTCAAATTCATGCCACATCATCATATATTCCATGCCATGCCATGCGGGCATCATCCTTGGTGCAGGCACCACTTATCCCCTTTACAACACTTAGCCATTTTTCCTTTTTGTCTTTAGTATGCAAAATACCATTTTTCTTCTATTTTGGCAGGTTGATATTTTCCGTATCTGGTCACCATAAGAAAAAACAAGAGCATGTCTAGATATCCATTTCAACAATGAATAGGACCATATCATCTGATTAATTTTATCATCAAAGGAACACCCCCTTACGGGCATTTCCAAATGGTCTCTCAAACTCTTTTTCTAACACTTAACTAGTTTTCTTCAAACCCTAGGCCACCAAGGTGATTTCATTTTTCCTTCAAATTTGGCAAGTGAGATACCTGTTGATGTACATATAACTTTAGAATGTATTCTTCTATGTATCTTATGTATTGTAACCCGATGTTTATTCCGGGATGTTTCTATTATGTATTTGAGTCATGTTGTCATGCCCCGATGTTCCAATCGGGAGGATTAATAATGTAAACAAGTCTTGTCAAGTCATTAGGTAAGTCCCCACAGTTTCAGGGCACTTGAGTTGTTATACACTAATTAAGGTGTAGGCTCGAGTAAGTAATTGTTGGTTGAGCCTACGTGTGAAAATGCACTTCAAGTGAATAGAAGAATATAAATAGAGAGTGAGAGTCTCTCTATTTATCACTTGCATAACACATCACTTGCTCTCTCAAGTGTGGTGCACTAGTGGACAAGGAAATATACTGGGACTAGAAGACTACTACTGTCGGGAGTGCATCTTACTATTTTGGGGTCTTACATCTTGTGGTGATTCTATCTTTGAGGAAGTTACAGGTTTTTCTCCATTTATGGTTTCCCCGATCAAAACCCTTTGTGTCTCTTGTCTCTTGTGGTGTGATTATGTTATTGTTGTGCTTGTTATTCTCTCAGTGAAAAGATCCTAACATAATGCTAGTTTAAATGTTGAAAAATTAACATGGGATCAGAGCTAACCTGAGAAGAAGACACTGTGCAGCTACGGGAACTAGGGCTTCCTAGTTTGTGGATCTTCCTCCACATATTTTCAGCAAAAGTAAGGTGGAATTACTCTCCTCCCTAGGGCGCATCTTTCTGTCGAAACAGAATTCAATTTTGAGGTTTTTCAGTTTTGGACCTGTCACTAGGGTCGAAAATTAGGGCTTTTTACATAAGAGGAATTTTTCAGTGAGCCCAGGCCTGGATTGATCTCCTCCCAAAAATCGAAGTTAGGAGCAAATTTGAAGGCATTTGGGTGGACAGAACTCCAGGAAAGCAAAACCCTAGTTTCTCTTGAACCAGCTCTGCAGGATTTTAGCTCAAGTTTCAGATCCGACATCTTGAACCTGGTAAGATCTAAAATCTTCTGTATTTCCATTTGAGGTTCTTATTTAAATATGTCTCATCATACCAAGCTTGATGAAAATCTTGAGGGAGCTGATAACTTCCGAGCTTGGAAGTATAGAATCTCCCTGGTCCTGGAAGAGAATGAATTAGACTCCTACATTCATGAGGAGGTTCCAGTTCCAAAGGGAGATGAGGCAAAGGCCTTACATAAGAAGAAGATGGTTATGGCAAAGAGGATCATTGTTGATTCTATCAAGGATCATCTTATCCCACTGGTGTCCTCTCTCAAGACACCTAAAGCTATGTTTGATGCCCTAACCAAATTGTTTGAAGGAAAGAACATCAATCGAAAGATGACCTTGAGGAACCAGCTGAAGAATGTGAAGATTCAAAATGCAGAAACTATCCAGTCATACTTCACAAGGGTTTCTCAAATCAAGGAACAATTAGAAGCTGTTGATGAAGAAGTGGGAAATGCAGAGATTTTCATGACTACTATGAATGGCCTCCCTAGGTCATGGGATTCTTTCATTCAAGGAATCTGTGCCAGAAAGAAGTTAGTCAAATTCAGCAGACTATGGGAAGAATGCTCTCAAGAAGAAGCTCGAATAGCAGCTTGGGAAGAGAAGATGGGAAGTGAAGACCAAGCTCTTACAGTACGCTCCAAGTCTCACTCCAAGTCATCAAGAAAGAAGAAACATCATTCCAGAGGTAAGCCTACTTACAAAGATAATCCTAAAATAGATATGTCTAGGGTCATATGCTATACTTGTGATGAAGCAGGACACTTTGCAAAAGATTGTCCTAACAAACAGAAGAAGATGAAGAAGAGCAACAAAAGAAGACATCATGCTCATACTGCAGAGGATGATGAACCATCCAGAAAGAGATCCAGATATGAAAGTGAAGATTCTTCAAGTGAGGATGAATATGTACTGATATCAGCTCTCACAGATAACATTACTCATGGAAGTGATGATTGGCTCATAGACAGTGGTGCTTCCAAACATATGACGGGATTCAAGGAATCTTTTGTAAGACTGTTAGAACATGAATCACCTCACAAGGTGAAATTAGGAGATGACTACCAATATCCAATAAAAGGTAGTGGAGAATATTCATACAAGCTAGAATCTGGTATGTCCCTAACAATGAAAGAAGTATTGTTTGTTCCAGGACTGAAGAAGAACCTTCTATCCATTTCAGCATTGGATGCAAAAGGAATGCGGGTGGAATTAATAGATGGTCAAGTCATCATGTGGCCAAAAGGAAAGACTATCGATGATGCAGTAGTGATTGGAGAACAAGAAGGAGGCTTGTACAAATTGAAGGGCCATCCAGAACAAGCCTTGATCCATGACACAGTAGAGCCAAATGAGCTTTGGCATAGAAGACTTGCACATGTGCATTACAGAGCACTGCCTATTGCAAGTAAAGCTATCGAAGGTCTTCCAGAAATTCAAGCTAAACATGATGGGGTCTGCAAAGGATGTGCGAAAGGAAAGAATACAAAGAAGACATTTCCAAGCAGCGAAAGCAAA